>PVIW01001170.1:160921-330554 GCA_004026585.1 Noctilio leporinus
AAATTATTTTGAAAAGATATATGCATCTATCTCTATATTCATTGCAGCATTATTTGCAATAGCCAGGATATGGAAGCAACTTCAATATCCATCAACAGATGAGTAGATAAAGATGTGGTATATACAGTCTACCATAAAAAATAAAATAAAATCTTACCATTTGTGACAACATGGATGGACCTTGACAGTATTATGCTAAGTAAAATATGTCAGACAAAGAAGAATGCCATATACTTTCACTTATTTGTGGAATATAACAAAATAAATGAAAAAACAAAACAGAGAACAAAATGCTGGTTGCCAGATGGGAGACTATGGGGACTGAGTGAAAAGGCTGAAGGAAATAAGCAGTACCAATTGACAGTTCCAAAACAGTTACAGAGATGTCAAGTACAGTGCAGAGACCTAGCCAATAATATTGTATTAACTATGTATGATGTCCGATTAGTCATCAACTTATCATGGGGGTCACTATGTAAGTTATATACATTTCTAAGCACTATGCAGTACTCCTGTAACTATTATAATATTGAATATCAACTGTAATTGAAAAAAAATCAGAAAATATCACTTGATCTCTCAGAGTCTGTTTTTACTCATTTTTAAAGAAAGAATCTTTCTCCATTCTAAAATCAGGGAAGTGTTTCCTTACATTCTCCTTTAGTTCTGTATTTTTATGCTTGTCTTTACACTGAAATTTTTCATTAATTTGAAAAATATTTTGCTGTATTATGTGTAGTAGGGCTAAGCTTTATTTTCTTCCAAATAATGACAACAACTAAATATTTGAAGAAAGTAATCTTCAAATATAAAAAGGACCAGTAAATCACTTATTTTGTTTTCTTAAGCTTGTTTCATGGAAGGTAGGACAAGTTTTTCTCTTTAGTTTGTTGTTCAGGTATGATGCTTAGAAATTCATTTCTTTTAATAAGTAACTTTTCATCTAAATTGTCCTTTTTTGCCCATCTGGGCATGTTGGTGCTATGACTAAAATTAGATGTTTCTACGACTGCAGATGACTTTAATTTCTGTAAAAGGAGCTTGCTATTATCTTTCAAACCCTGATGCAGAAGGCCCAGGCACTGTCTCACTGTATCCTATAAATACATTTCACCAACACTTTGTAGTGTATTTTCAAACAGGAAGTAGAGAACCAGGAACTGAAAAGAAAAATAGTCACCCTAAATTCTCTGTTCAGAGATTAATCCCAGCAAAAAGGATCATGACAGTTCATCACTTTTCTTTGAATTACAGGCTTTTATGTTTGACCACACAGAGAAGGTAAGAAAAATTTCAGGCCTTATGGGGACGTTCCAGCTGAAAAGTTTTTAGAGGACTCTTGTGCAGAGCAGCTTAATGAGGTGAAAAAGATTTAGGCCATCTCTGAAGACCTGCAGTAAAAACAGGAACATGGTAATAATTTAGAATTTGGGAGCCTTTTAGATTTCTATCAGGGACCCTAGGGTTGTCCCATTACTGTACAACTGTCTTAGTCAAAGTGCACCAAATGCTTCTGCTTGGGAGGCAGGCCTGTGGGGTGCGTGGGCTCCACTCTATATTCTTCAGAGTATAAGGATCTTTATGGAAATGATAATTCATTTTAAATTTGACAGAAACTAGGAATGTTCATACATGGATTGGAATACTTGAAAGCTTTTTAAACAAAAAGGCTAATGTGGGCCATTACTGTGTTTTTGACATTATGAAATCGAGCTGAAAGCAATGAATAGTGGCTACTCCAATTGAGTTATCCTCTTAAATATCATTTGTGTCCATCCACTTCTTCAGTTATACAACTTTTTGCCTCAGGTTAGTCCAGGGATCAACATACCTTTTTGGGAAAGGGACAGACACTACATATTTTAGGCTTGTAGGCCACAGGGCTCTGTTGCAATACTTAACTCTGCTGTTATAGTGTGAATATGTGAATAGACAATATGCAAACAAATTTTTGTAGCTAAGTTCTGATAGAACTTATAGAAAGAGGTGGTGGACTAGATCACGTATGTGGGCTGTGGTTTTCTGATTCCTCATTTAGACCTTGAACATCTCTCATCCGAGTTGTAATAATTTCTCTTTCTTATGATCATTTTACTTAATTTTAGTTCCATGAAATTATTCTTTTATGCACTCACAATACAACGATAAATCAGGCAAGATTCCCGTTCTTGAAGAACTGACAGTCCAAAAGAAACACAGATACAGGAGTTTATAATAATGTAATGAGCTAAGGTCACACACTGCTTTGCCTCCAGAATGGGCTTTCCACAAGAGATGATCATTTCCCTTTTCTGCTAAAATGTGTTTAGTGGTACCTTGGAAAACACCGCCTAATCCAAGTCCTTGATGAGCAATGTTAGTTCTCTTATCATCTGGCTATCTGGCCTATAACTATCTTCAACTCATGTTTTTTACTTTCCACTTCTACACCTTAAGTTCTAACTACAGTAAATCTTAGTACTAGCTCAGGCAACAATACATGCACTGTGCTCTTTTACACTGTATGTCATCTGCATATGCTGTCCTTGAACGACCTCCCTTCATTCCCCTATACCCAACCAGAGGAAGACTTTTCTGTCTAGGCTGTTCAAGGATTGTAAAGGGCTACCTTATGAAATGAAGTGAAGAAAGGGTTATGATGGTGAGTTCTTTCTCACTGGATGTATCCACACAGAGGTTGGTTAAACACTTGGCAGATATATCAATGCTATTGGAGCCCTGCCCAGGTTCCCTTGAGCAGGCCTTACATTGATCTGGCTGCTATAGGTGTGTTGGCTGTTAACATCACATTCCTGCATCCTGTTTCTGAGTTTCTCTCTAACCTGATGAAAACTCCTGCTTAGAGATGCCAGGGAAAAAGTTATGCCTGCCCTTTCTTCCTTCTCTTTCTTTTCCCTACCCATCCCCTCCCTTCTCTCCCCTTCCTTTCCTCTCCCTCCCTCCATCTGTCCCTCTCCCTGTCTCCCCCTCCATCTTTCCTTCCTTCCTTCCTTCCTTCCTTCCTGCCTTCTTTCTTCTGTCAGCCCCCAGTTTGTGGCCAATGACTGTCTGCTGTGGAGGTGTAATAGTCCAATACCCTTGGTTCTGGGTAGGACAAATGCTGTGGTGTAATTCCTGCACCAGAACTTCCCATGGATCAGGTCGAGACTATAATTCCAAAACTACATCTGTTGTGATGGTTAAGCATTTTCTCAGTAAATTACTTGTAAAAGAATCCTTAAAAAGATGGAGAAACTAAATTACCTGTAGGATGACTTGTTAGTCTGCATGATTCTGTGGATGAAAGGAAATCTTCATAGTTCAATCCTATCTCTGTCAGCTCTCTATCATTGTAGTCCTATTCCTATCACTGATTACATCATCTTAAGCAACTTTAGTGGTTGTCTAATCCTCAATTTCCTCATAAGTAAACTTGGGATAATAATAGTACCTATTTTACTGGAGAGTATTATGCTTAGTGAAATAAGCCAGTCAGTGAAGGACAAATATCATATGATCTCACCCATTACGGGACAATAATGAGCAAAACTAACAACAAGCAAAACAGAACCAAGTATATGAATACAAGGAATAGGCCTTCAGTGGTCATGGGGAATGGGATTTGGGGGAGGGGGGAGGTAGAGGCAAAGAAGGGGAACAGCTTAGACAAGAACCTAGTATAAAGGAACCATGGTCATGGACAACAGGTGGGATTGACTTTGGGGGGAATGGGTGGGTGGGGAGGGGGACAGGGGAGCAAAAAGGGGATGGATGTTATACAACAACAATAAAATTAAAAAAAATAATAGTACCTATTTTAAAGAGTTGTGGGGATTAAAGAGATAATCAATATAAATTTAGTACCTGGCAATGAAGTATATTCTATGATATTATTTTTATTATCATTATCATAAAAAAATGAAGGTAGTGTTTTATGTATTTTAAGACAATAAGAAAATTACCTTAGTAAAGTAATGGAAATTATGAAAAATCCATAAGTTTGATGAATATATTTGATTTCTCCATATTGAGGAGGGCTTTGTTGATGTATTTAACCTAGTGTGTAGTAGGTGTCAGTTAAATATTTGTTGAGGACTATAATGACATACTGCATTGGGCTAAAAAGATTTGAACTTTAGGTGGTTGGTAAATTCTAAACAAATAATTTAACTAAAAATAACTGAATATAAGAAATTGGAGATATATTCTTGGTCTATATAAAGAGTAGTTTCCATTCCAATATGCCTATTCTAGTTTATTACACATATATGACCTATAAGTCATAGACTTTGCTGAATGCCCAAATAAGTCTAATGCTCAAACCCACTTGAAATCAGAAGTACTGTCACTTTGCCAGATTCGCAACCTCAATCATTTTCTGGAATCCTTGGTCAACTTATGTGTTGCACAAAGCTGTTCTAGACATTGTTGACTATTCATCCAGCTCCAATCTTCTGTAAGTTACTTAGAGGGAGCTTGAGAACTTTTTTTTAATGTCACTATCATCTCCTTAACTGCTATGTCCAACTTAAGTTTATTTCAATTTTAGGAATTACAGAAAAGAATGAACAATTGTAGCAAATGATATTTTCCTAAAGTAACACACTATTTCCCCATGTGGCCACACTATCCCACATGCCTTTTGTGTTTTTGTTTTTAATGTGATTGATTTGGTTTTCTATTGTTGTGTAATAATTTGCTAGAACTTTAGTAATTTAATACCATTCATTTATTATTCTAGTTTCTGTTGATCAAAAATCCAATATAACTTGGCTTCTGCTTTGGGTCTTAGGCTACATTGGACTGCATTCTTTTTTTTTTTTTTTTAAAGAATTTTATTCATCATTTTCAGAGAGAAGGGCAGGGAGGGAGGAAGAAAGGGAGAGAGACATTAATGTATGATTGCCTTTCACCTGCCTCCAGCTAAGGACCTGGCTTGAGACCTGGTTTGCAACCTAGTTATGTGCCCTCAGTGGGCTGCATTCTTATCTGGAGATCTGGTTGGAAAGGATTCGATTTCAGGCTTGTGCAGTATGTTTTCACAATACCTTACAACTGTAAACCTGAAGCCTTCAGCTCCCACACAGGCTGCCTGCAATTACTGTAAGGTATCCATAGACACCTTATAGCAGGGCAACTTGCTTCCTCAAGCTCAGCAGGATAATCTTGTTTCCTCAAGCTCAGCAGGATAATCGCTTTTTCTATTTGGCCAAGATGGAGTCTCTTGTAGCATACATAACCCTGGGAGCAACCTCTCATCACCTTTGCTGTGTAACATAGTGTATTGGTCTGCTCAAGATGCAGTAACAAAATATCATAGACTGAGTTCCTTAGACAACAGATGCTTACTTTCTCACAATTCTGAAGGCTAGAAGTTCAAAGTCGGCATGGTTGTGCAGTAGGCATTTTCTTCCTGGTTTGTAGATAGCCATTTTCTTGCTGTCCTTGCATGGCAGAGACAGAGAATAAGCTCTGTGGTGTCTTTTCAAATAAGGATACTACTTCCATCATTAGGGCTCCACCCTGATACCTAATTAACCTCCCAGATGTCTATCTGCAGATACCATCGCATTGTGGTTTAGGGCTTCAGGATATGAATTTTGAGGAAACACAAACATCCTGTTCATAATATACACACTTAAGGAGTACTTCTTGTGGTTCAATGTAATACCACTTTTGCCTTATAATACTGTTTTTAACCTTTTTTTTTTTAATCTCATAGAGCACAAACTAATCACTAAACTTCTATGGCACACCGAAAAATAGATTTTTTTGCCAGTTTGACAAAAAAAATAGGTGTAATCTTGATTTATCCTCACTGGACAGCTAGTGTTGTGTTGACTGTGGTTATGTTATTTATTTTTTTAACTTTTTAAAAGAAGATTTTATTCATTATTTTCAGAGAAAAGGGCAGGGAGGGAGGAAGAAAGGGAAAGAAGCATCAATGTATGGTTGCCTTTCACTTGCCTCCAACTATGGACTCAATTGATGACCTGGCTTGCAACCTGGTTATGTGTCCTGGCTGGGAATCAAGCCAGTGAGCTTTGGGTTCACAAGCTGGCACCAATCCACTGAGACACACTAGCCAGGGTGCCTGTGGTTATTTTTTAATTTGACAATCTAAAGGAGAAGAAATGAGTGCCCCTGCCTCAATCATCAGGTGTTGCATATTTTAAAAATTCTTGCAGCACACCAGTTGAAAATTTTGTTGTCTTAGAATTTAATCATATTTGTCATATTTTATTGGTTAAAGTAAATTTGAAGGTTCTTACTCAAGGGGAGGGAAAGTATACCTGCACATGTCTCACTGGAGCCATCTTAGAATGTGTCTATATATTGGTGTGGACACAGTCTTTCATGATGAGGCGAGGTTCCTTATATTTCTTTCCCTTGATCATGAGTTCTTTTTTTTATGACTTGCTTTTATCACATTAGAATGGGATGGAAGTTCTGCTATGTAAGACTTTTGAAATTAAGTCATAGAAGACTATATGGCCTTTTTCTCTGCTTATCTCTCTCAAGATATATGCCTTTGGAGTCATGAAATGTGATGAGTAAGTATGACAGCCATTAGATGATTTCAGTTTTAGTTTTGAGTCTTCCATTGATACCTAAGACATAGCACTGATAAATCACCTCTATTGTGCCCTATTTGAATTCCTGACCTGTGAAACCATGAACAAAATAAGTGGGGCTTTTTTGCCACTAAGTTTTGGGGGTAATTTGTTATGTGGTCATAATAACTGGAACAAAAATGAGGGAAAAAATTAAAATTAGATACTCTACTAGATGGAATGGTTCACAGACTATATACCAAGACTCTCCATAAGATTTCTATCAGCCATTTGGTGTCTTAGTTTCTGGCTTTCTACCATGCAGTAGAGATGATCTCCCTTTTTCACTTAGAGTGACTTGAAGAGGTCCTGCCACTTACTTGAAGTTCAGGTCCAATTATTTTGGCTCTCAGAAAGGAAAAAATCTTAAAGAAAATACACATTCTATATATAATATCACCAGCAATGAGTATGTAGCCATTTGGATTTCCTGAGGAGCCCATTAGCACCTCAGTATCTCACACTTTTCCATGCCATTATGGGTTCCTTTCTTATTTTTTAAAGACAAATTACGTGTTAGATTACCTTATCCTAAAACAAAAAATCCTGTCTTTTCTTAGAGGTGAGTTGCATTCTAAATATTTAGGGAAGGAGAAAAACTACTATGGTTTAAAAAATAGCATTTCTCCTTCTCATCTGTCAAAAATATGAAGGTCAAAGTAAAGATCTGATGATTTCTATGGTATCTAAGAGGATAGATTAAAAAGAAGTCAAGGAATCACCTCATTTTAAAGCAAGTAGCCTTTCTTGCTTGGTCTGATTTTGAGTGTTTGGTAACAGGAATAAGTGGGCCATGTTCAGAAGAGACTTACAGTATTCTATATTAAGAAAATAAGTTCCTGACAGTTCTGAATGCAACACTACCACAAAAATAATAAGTTGTGATTTGACTTGTAATAAAATAAGAATGATAAAATTAAGCAAGCAATTCATATTCTTCAGTTAAATTACTTCTGAAGGGCATTTGCCATTGGCAAAGCTTTAAATTTAAAATGTTGTTTCATAGCAATTTTTCTTTATTTTTTTTTAGTAGTGATTGTCCCCTTGTCATCTGTTTCTTAGACCAATTTTCTTAAGTAGTTTCTAATACCACAGAAAGTACTGCTTAAATTGTTTGTCTTTGTTTATATGACTTAAAAACAGCAACCCAGGGGCAGTTGGAAAGAAAGAGAAGAAAAAAATCCAGGTATCATATGTTAAATCACCGAGTCATATGTTTTTTTGCAATCGTAATACCATCTGGTCAGTTAGAAGTGGGTTCAATAAATATTCTAGGTGATACCAGCCACCTGTACAGATTTGTCCAAGGGACTAATCCTCAGAGTTTCAGAACCTTCCCAGGACCCATTAATGTACATTTGATGGAGGGATGCCACAGGGCATTTGCATGTTATGGAGTTGAGGTGTTGTCCTCATGAAATTAAAGTTTTGTCCTGTTCTTTAATATTGACACCTTACTATGGGTCACTGCCAAAGAGGATCTTTCCATGCTGGCCAGCCTTCTTTTCTTTTGTGGAGTGTAAGCCATTTTGATTAAATATGCAGCTGTTCAGGGAAAACTCTGTATTCCCTTGTTAGGTCAACTACAATTCTCTTCTGAGGATTGCTGATCCTATCTTTTATCAATAAAATGAGATTCTGACCAGTTCAAACATAATGTCCTTGCACTAAGGATGAAGTTGTGCCTTGTATCACAATAAGGAATAGCATTCAATGTATTTGTGGCAGATATTTTCTAGTAAAATTCAGTCCTTCTAAATCTTAAATTTCCATTTTATCCATCTGTCTGGGAATCTTACCTACAGAGCATTTTTACTAGTGGTGGGGATCCGTGACCATGGTTATCAGGAGGATAAGTGTCCTTCCCATTTTCTAACACATTAGAGTTTTTTCACTCACCTGAAGATATTTGAGAGACAGGTTTAAGATTTTTGCAAATGCAGAAGCTGCTTTAGCATATTAGCCAGAATTAATGTCTTCCATGGGGAATTTTTCTTAAAATGAAAACCTTACTCATTTGCTCAATTGGAAATAAACATTTTCCTTCATAGGACAAAAGTCTGGTTTAATTCCAGGTGGTCATTTCTTACTTACGCTTCATTGTGGCCTATTGTACAGTCATCTCTTCATTTATGCCTTTTCTAATTTCTCCAGAGGGTTAGTTGCTTCTTCATAGACTCTCACATGTTTTCAAAGGAGGAACCAGCTCCACTATAATGCTTAACACAGTGTATTGTGATAATCTCTTCATGTGTTTGTTTTTCTCAATAAATTTGAACTTAAATGTCAAGGACTATGTTTTTTTACTTTGTCCTCACATTTCTATAGCTTAGCACCTAGTGTAAGTTTAAATGCTTCTTGTGTGAAAAGATGTCCTTTGGTGCAAAAGACTCAGATAATTTACCTCCTAACATAGGCGTTTTTCCTGTAAGTTTTGACCCTTTACAGTGGATTTCCTTGTCCAAGTGGGATTCATTTCAGTTTTTTTCCCCAGTATAGTTAGAAATTTTCTATGTACATTGTAGTAGTCTTATCCAAATATAGTTAACCTGCAGCACAATTAACATTAGTATTAAAATGAGTAATTAGGATGATATTTATGAATGATGTTTAAGAGCCAGTTGCCACCCTTCCTTTATTTTTGTTTCTAATGGGCCTTGCATTTATCATGTAAATCCTGTTAACCCCATCAATAGGAGGATATTGGAACAGAGGCAGATCTTTCCATATTTTTTTTCCAGAAGGGAAGGAATGCTACCTGTTTAGTTATCTGGCAACTAAGTATTTCATTAAATTCTGTAGGCAACTCTTTTTAAAAAATTGAGTTCTATGTAAAAGACGTTATTTTTCACCTTTTATTCTTTCTGTGTTGCTCTGAATATTGATCTAAATACAAAGTAATATAATTTTAAAAATGATTGATGAGGCTTAGGCTAAATTTATTGCTAAATCATGCTTTTTGTTTTTCTCTATGAAAAATATCCTGTGTTCATAAGATTCACCTTGATTTTTGTTTTGGTTTAAGCTTCAGTGGGACTTTTCTGTTCATGAATTATTTTTTTAGGCTTTATATTTCATGTGTTAGCAGTTTTCTATAGCATATATTATCTGTATTACACATTTGATATTTATATTGTATCTGAATCAATAAACATTGACTGTCCCAATTTTGTTGAAAGTTGACTTTATATATGTAAACCTGTTTTCCCCAACTGGACTGTAAACTCCTTCTGAGGACAGGAATATAGTTTATATTTGTTTATATTCTCAGCAGTGCTTAATATAATGCCTGTCCAAAGCAAACATTCAATAAATATATGTAGATTGATTTATTCACCACTCCTAAATGGTGTTTCAAGTCAGAAATGCTATTTTAAATATGATGATTTACTTTGACCAGTGTGGCTCAGTTGGTTGGGCATCATCTCACAAACCTAAAAGTCACCAGTTTGATTTCTGGTCAGGGTACATGCCTAAACTGCAGGCTTGGTTCATGGTCAGTGTTTTTCTCTTGCATGGATGTTTCTCTCCCTCGCTTTCTCCCTGCTTTCCCTGCTGTAAAATCAAATATAAAAAAAAAAAAAAAAAAATTAAATGTTATGGCTTATTTCTTTAAAAAAGTAGCATTTAGGATTGACTTTTCCCCAGGAAGCCATATAATTCAATGGTTCATGGAGCCATGTAATGGTTAAGGGCACAGTTTCTAGAATCAGCTACTTTGGTTTGAATTCTAGCCCTATCATTTGCTAGCTGTGAATATACTTTGCTAAACAAATTATTTGCTTCTCAGCTTTTTGACTTCCTCATTTATAAAGTGGGGATTGTAATAGTACCAATCCATGGAATTATGAGGATAAATTGAGTCAAAATATATATAACGTACTCAGAAAAGGGCTTGACATAGGGAAAAAGTGCTATTGGATATAAACTATGTTCATATGTAAAAAGAGTTCTGCTGTTTCATAGGATTTTAGAACATTAGGATTGAAAGGAACTTTTGAAACCACTGTGGAAAAACATGGTCAGAAGGTCTGTCTTTGAGCTCTAGTTGTAACACTTCTGAAGTGGTGTTACATTTATGAAGCAGACATGTTAAATAATGTCATTACTGACCTTAAGGGTATTTTGAGGATTAGATAGAGAAATATACTCAAGACTGGATGGTAAATGATAAAGCACTGTTATTAGCATGTTTGTTATTAGTACTAATTAAAACAAGGAATCTGAACCTCACACTATGGCCTTGGGCAAGGTACAGATTTCAGTGCTTGTTTCACATCTGTGGAGTATTGAAAATAATAGAACCCAGCTCATACAATGACTGCAAGGATTCACAAATTAATACACAAAAAGGTGAAGCAAAGTGCCTCTAGATATTATGTGGTAATAAGAGTCAGCTGTTATTTTTATATTCACCCAATAAATATTTATAACCTAGTAATAGTCTGTGCTTATTTAAAATGATTTGTGGGGTTATTGTTTAAAATACCCCTCTGCTAAAGGTTTTGATTGGCAGTTTTAGGATAGGTCTGAGAGGGTGGCTAAGAAAAATGTCTCTCAGAAAATTCTCAGCTCTGTTCTCCTAACTGACATACTGCTTTAAATGTATTATATGCATACTTATTGTGGGTTATGTTGTTTTCCTTACCTTGTATGTGCTTTTCCAGTGAGTCTATGCAAATGAAAACAAACAACAAAGAGCATGCTCTATATAAACAACAACAAAAATACAGCATATATCGTACTTGGGTTTGTTTCCCCACTAAGTGAGTATATTTTAGTTTCTTATGTTGTATTTTTCTTCTATGGAAAAGAACTTTGTGGCAAATAAGCTCTTAATTAAGGTTATTGTGTTTTTTAGTTCAAGATGGCTTCCTGCTTTATGCTCAAATATACCTTCACAGGGACTAGTCTTGCTTGAACACTCTAAACCCTAAACCAATAATTTTCTAAGATGCTAGGAGCTATTAGTTTTGAGAGATTCTTTTATGAGTGGTATGAGAGAGTGCTTTATATTTTTAATAAAAACAATGAGTCTAATTCTTCTCAGAAAATGTCTAATTTAAGCCTATTCTTTCCCTCAGCCTCTCAATATTGAATCATTCTTATTTTCAACACTTGAAGAATTTGGCAGAATTCATGATTAGGTTTCATAAGATGTGGAAACCTGAGCATAGAGGTGATATCTGCTTTAAGCATTACCTTGGAAGAATTATTTGTGGATGACTTAGCAGCCAAATGGTCTTTGATTCATCTTTGTTCTCTTGATATAATGTGAATGGTGCCTATTAAGTTTCCCATAAATGTTTAATGAAGAATAATAATGGCTTATGTTGTATCAAACATTATGCTAAGTGTTTTACTTGCATTATCTCTCTTAATCTTTTCCTGAGGAGGTAGACACTGTTATTAATCCTTGTTTTACAAAAAGAGGAAACTGAGGTACAGGAAGCTTCAGTAATTTGCTCAATGTCTAAGAGCTAATAAGTGGCAGAGACCTTGGGTCTTTTCTTTCTGGAGACTTTAGACTTTCTAGTTCTAAAAATATGCCCTTCATTAATCTATAAATGAGATATGAACATATTTGACTTAAAATGGATTCTTTTGGAAAACTTATACATATGTGTATGTGTATATATATATTTGATACATACATACATATATGTATGTATGTGTGTGTGTGTGTGTGTATGTGTGTGTGTACACATATCTCTATCAATTACAAAAGGGATTCATCTTACCAGGCAAATGCTGAATGCTTTCAGTTTGGAATTGTTCTATTATCCATGAAAAGGAAAATAGGTAGTGTGAGGCAAGGGTACATTCCTGAAACATGATTCATAGGACATACAAGAAAGGCTTGGAGAATAATGTTGTTTTGGAGTAGATGACTATTACATGCTAAAGTAAATTTCTCCCAAATGAAACAAATGGATAAAGAACAACTTAAAACTATATATCGCAGTCAGTTTCAGCTTTGTATTAAGAAAGCTGTAAAAACAGGGAAAATTTTGCTATTTCTCAAAGATATGTGAAAAGAGATGGGAGGATTTAGCATTAATTTACTGAAGACCACTTTCAGTTATTAAAAAATGGCTTGAGAATAACTTCACCCAAACCCAGCAAGACAGTGGCACAGAACAGGGAGAGACAAGTTTGCAGACTCACCAAGGACAGTGTTTCTTTGCGGAATATGCTCTGCTGAAATAAATATTGTAAAATTAGGTTTCTTTGAAGATTAGTAAACTTCATAGAAACCATATTAATAAGAAAAAGTTTCTGACTGAGCAGAGACATTTGAGTTTGTTGACACCGTATCTCTGGGTGGTTATGTAAACACTGGCATCAGGCATTTTCCTCCCATAAATCCACTGAATCACAAACTCAAGACTATTGAATTTCTTCATTTACTACCTGACATGGAGACTATAGAGCACTGACATAGGCCACAATTCTCTCACCAGCATTCCTCTTCTTTTCTTCTTTTTAAAAATTAGCAGCATTCTAAGTACAAGACTTAAAAAAGAAAATATAAGAAATATGAAACAAGTATATGGCATATTTTGTACACATGTAATACAAAATTGAATCTGGAGGTTGCATATACGTAACAAAGGTTTCACAGAAGCTCTGTTCTCATTAAGTATCTATCAAATTATGCAATTGGGTTTGGAAGGAAAATCTAAGGGAGAGAAGAACAATTTCAAAGCCAGAGATCTGAGTCTTAATATCTGGGTTTCCTGTGTTCTTAGGTCACTATCCATTTTTGGTGGGTGTTTTCATTATTTTTTCTTCAATGTTTAGTGTTCTCCCCAATTATAATGGATCTTCTATTATGGTCTCAATTCTATTTCTTTCTTCTGTAATGCAATATCTTGGAACTTGGCCCTTATCCAAAGATTTTTCTTTTTCTTGATTTATACAAAGTAATTTACTTTCAGATGCTTGAGGCAGGATGGCAAATGAGGAATTCAGGGGCTTACCAATTTTGTATTTTACTCTTCTTCCTTGAATCCCTACTTTCCTAACCTTCTCACACCTAGCAGGTGATAGTTCTGACCAATGCAGGACAGAATGATGGATGCTTAGGGAGGGTCCCTGAAATTTCTGGTGAAGTCTCTCCACTATCATTAACTTTCCTGGTCTGGTGGCTGGTCTGGGAGCAGTGCTGTCCAAGAGAAATATGAAGTGAGTACATATATAATTTATAATTTTCCAAGAGACACATTAAAAACAGTAAAGGAATGGGTGAAGTTAATCTACTAACATATTTAATACAGTATAGTCAATTTATTATTTCAAAATATGGTCTGTATAAAATTATTAAAAAGATAGTTCATTTTCTTTTTATACCACATCTTCAAAGCCCAGTGTTTGTTTTATAGCTAATGTCAATCCAGACTGAATTCTCAGGCCACACATGGATAGAGGCGATTCTATTGGGTACGATGTTTCTAGAGGATAACATGGCCAGAATGGCATAGTTATCCAATGGAAAACCCCTGGGTCACTGAATGGCAGTGGAGAAGTGTCATAAACCACTGCTTTACACTGGACTGTAATGTAAGAAATACATCTTTGTTCAGCTATAGAAATGTGTGGGTTTATTATCTGTTGATGTGCTGTGGAAGATTAGAATTTTGTGCAGCAAGCACTTATTACCTTTCCCCTGGCCTTTGCTCAAAACCCCGTGAAGGAAACATACCTCCCTGCAACACTGATGTTGGGTGTGGCCATGTGATTTTCTTTGGCCAATGAAATGTTGATAGAAAAATAAGTGCTGGTTCTAAGTCTAGGCCTTTAGACTTTTGAATGTAATTTTGATTTAACATTCTTTAGCTTTCTTTCTCTCCTAGTTCAAATAAAATGTAGATCTGATGGTCCACTCATCCCAAAAGAATGAGAAATGCATTGAGTAGCAGTCATGAACTTAATTTGTAGTCAGCAGTTAAACTTAGCTGAGTCTAGCTACATCCATTGAACATCAGCTGATCTGTGCACGTAGGAGCAAGTAATAAATGCTTATTGCTGTATGCAGCTGTATTTTGGGCTGGACTTTTGTACAGCATTATTGTGATAATAGCTAAGTAATAGAACTAGTCTAATAGAATTTTATTTCCCATGATAATAGATGAGTAATAGAACTAGCTTAATAGAATTTTATTCCACTCCACTACCAATCCACAGTTGTTCCTTCCTCTGGTTCTTTCCTATGTTGATTCTCTTCCATTTCTTTCTTGCCTTTCATAATCACCTAATCCATACTCTTTGTGTTATCAACTAGTGTTGGTTTGTTTTTTTGTCTTATAATTATTTATATGTGTAACTCAGAGGCTAGCCAATGATGTCTTCTTACAACTTGAGATCTGAATATCATTCCTGCAGTTGTCCAAAACTGTTTTTGAACTCTTGATACGTTCTAGACACTGCTATGAGTCTACTAGGACACAGTAGTGAACAAGAACTGTTCTAGTGATACTAAAATTTGGGGGAGGGAGGGGGACAAAAACAAGTAAGAAAGTATTGCTATAAAGAAATAGAAAGAGATGAGAGTTTGGAGCTGGAGTGGTGGTTATTGCTATGGAAATGGTTTCATAAACCCCTTATTTTATATCCTGTGGAAATATAAACTCTTTCTAGAATCTTTGCCTGTTTCTAGGGGCTTATATTTTTATACTTCTCTGAGGCTTCCAGCTGTTCCCACTGAATTAATTGAGTTTAAATAATATTTTTTTTCATTTTGTCTGTTCTACCTTACATTTAAAACTTAAATTAGTATCACATAAACCATTTATACAAAGGTACTTGTGTAAACATAGACTTTACTTCATAGTATTGAGAATACGCAATTACTCATCATGGTAGCACAATTTAAAATTCAACATGAGCTATTTTGGATTCTAAAAGTCTTAAAGCTAGACTCCATCCTCCTGCCATGTTTCTCTGCTTATATTTTCTATATTTATTCTTTTATTCTAATCTCTAATACCTTTCTTCAGCAGACAATTTATCTAGCACTCTTCTATACTTGGTTACAACCAAGGCCCCCAGAGTTTCAATTTTCTACCATGTAGCTTACCAAGTTGTTTCAGTAGACATGAACCCACTGAGGTTTAGAGGCAATGTATTACGTGCTTAAGGTCACACAGTTAAAAAATGGTGGAGCTGAATTTTGTTTGGGTCTGTTTGAATTTAGAACTACTGTTTGCAAAGTGAAAACAAATTTTATAGGCATGTCACTTAGGTGAGTGAAGATGTAACTTATTATTTATTTTTGATAAATTTGCTGACTCTAGAAGGGAGCAAGCACAGCCTTGCCAACCCCTTGATTTTACCCCACTGAGACCCGTGTTGGATTTTACCCTAGAGAACAGCAAGACAATAAATGTGTGTTCTTTTAAGCCATTCAATCTATGATAATTCATTGCAATAGTGATAGAAAAGTAATGTACGTGGCATCATACTGGGCCAAGACATCTCCCTGAAACATGCCAACTCTCAGTTCTAAGATTCTCCTGAACTTTTCTAAGGTCTCTCAGGCTGCCAATGATTCCGAGCAGGAAATGATCTCAACACCTTCCCCGACTCACAACAATGGCCAAATTTCCTTATATTCTTCATTAATGAAAAACATCTCTCTACTCTAGTTAGTTTAACTTTTTTTTTTATGGCTCTTACAACACTATGCAGGTTTTCTAACACTGTCAGTTATGATACAAATTTATGTTTTATGTTCTTCATGCTTTTAGTATTTTTAAATTCAAATATAGTTGTTTTATTTTTGAATAATATAGTTAATTTCTTATATTCTAAAGCCTTGGTTTTCAAGACTGTTGGTTCCATACTGAGGTTCAAGAGCATAGTTTATAAATGAAAAAGTGAAACAATAATTTTAAAATTTGCTCCAGTTTTGCGAAAACAATCCAGCTTACTGCCTGCAAAGACAATTTGGCTATTGCCTGAATGAAGGCAGGAATGGGATACCTTATACTGTTCATATCATATAATGATTTGATTCCATTTCTCTAATTAATTTCCATTGAATCATTAGTAATCATCCCTCTTTTTACTTCTGATATTGGTAACTTGTGTCTTCTCTGTCTCTTGTTAGTCTGGCTAGAGGTTGTTATTATTATTATTATTATTTAAAAAACAAATAACTTTATAGTTCCTTGATTTTTAAATTATTCTATTTTCAATTTTACAGGTTTCTATCTTAATTTTTATTACTTCTTCATGTTTTAGACCAAAATTGTCTTATTTTCTGTATTTCAAGTTCTGGGTATTAATTTTAGATCTTTATTCTTTTCTAAAGTATTTAATGCTATACAGTTCCTTCCAAATACTGTTTTCACTACCTCCCACAACTCTTTCGTTTAATTTAGTTCAAAATATTTTCCTTAAGATGTTTTTCTTCACCAATGTGTAGTTTAGCAGTAGATTCTTTAATTTTTAAATACTTGGAGGTTGTCAAGATGTATTTCTCTTATTGACTTTTAGTTCAATTCTTCTGTGGTCTGAGAATACGCTGTATATAATTTTTAAGGTATCTTTAGGCCCAGGACATGGTCCGTCTTGGTGAATGCCCCATACGAGCTCCAGAAAGTTGTGTATTCTACTGCTGTTGGGTGGATACTTTATAAGTGTGAATGAGATCAATTTGATGATTGTGCTGTTCAAGTCAAATTCATCCTTATTGATTTTATGCCTGCTTGATCTGTCAATTACATCTATCAAGTCTCCAAGTACAAGAGTGAACTTGTCTATTTATTCTTTAAATTCTATCAGCTTTTGTCTCATATTTCAAAATTGTTTTAGGTATACATACGTTGGTAGTGGCTATTTCTTTTTTCTTTAAGATTTTATTTATTATTTTTAGAGAGAGGGAAAGGGTGAGAGGCAGAGAGGGAGAGAGACATCAATGTATGGTTGCCTTTCACTGGCCTTCAGCTATGGACCTGGCTGGAAACCTACCTGGCTTGCAACCTGGTATGTGCCCTGGCTGGGAATCGAACCAGCGACCTTTGGGTTCGCAGGCTGGCACCTTATCTACTGTGCCACCAGCCAGGGTGTGGCTATTTCTTTCATAGGATTTTGTCCGTTAATATTATGTAATGTTCTATTTGTCCATGATAACTTTCCTTATTCTGAAATCATTTTTGTCTGAAGTTAATATAGCTACTTTTAACATTTTTGTGTGTGGACAATCTATAGTTGGGTCTTGTTTTTAAATTTACTCTGACAATCTCTGTATTTTCATTGGTGTATATAAACCATTCACATTTAAAGTAATTTTTGAAATATTTGGATTAATATCAACCATATTTGTAACTCTCTTATATTTATTATCAGAGACTTCCTATTCTGCATTTTGTTTTAATTGAGTATCCTATATTATTCAATTCTATCTTCTCTTAGTGTATTCATTATACTTCTTTAAAGACAACTGATAGTTGCCCTAGCATTTACAATATAGTATATTTTATAAATAATCTAAGCCCCTTTTAAATAACCCTATTTTGTTTCATGTGTGGGTAGGCACCTCACAATGAAGCACTCCCAATTTCTCCCTTCCGTTCTTTGTGACAGTTATAATTAGGGGTAATTATAACTTATCCATATTCTGTAATTATTGAATACATTACTATTATTATTTCTGAAAGTTATGTTTAGATAAATTAGAGTAAGAATAATAAAAATGTTTTAGCCTTTATTTATAATTTTTGATGGCCTTCTTTTCTTTGTGTAAATCTGAGTTTGTAACATATTATTTCCTTCTCCTTGAAGGACTTCTTTTAATATTTCTTGCAGTTGTTGGCAATGAATTTCTCTAATGAAAAATTTTTTTTTTGTCTGACAAAGTTTTTATTTTCCTCTTTTATTTTATTTGTTTAAATTTATTGTGACATTTCTTCACTTTGGAAGGATAATTTTTCTGCACACAGAATTTCAGGTTGCTATTCTTTTTTGCTTTCAATTATTTAAATATTTTACTTCATTATCTTCTTACTCCATGGCTTCTGGTGAGAAGTTCAGTGTAGTTCTTATCTTTGTTTCTCTGGAGGTAAGATTCTTTTGTTCCACCTTGGGCTTCTTTTAGTATTTTTCCCCTTTGCCTTCAGTGTTCTGCAGTTTAAATATAAGTTTGTTTGTTTGTTTTTTCTCTCTCTTCAATATGTTCTGCTTAATGTTCTCTGAGTTTCCTGCTTTTGTAGTTTGGCATCTATCATTAATTTTGAAAAGTTCTTGGTCTTTATTACTTCAAATATTTCTTCTACTGTTTCTAATTACATTTAAAAAATTGTCTCAAACTTCTTGTATACAACATTATTTTGTTTTTCATTCTCTTTAACTCTTAGCATTTCAATTTGGAAGTTTCTATTGACATCTTTCAAGATCACTGGTTCTTCAATTATGCCAAGTCTACCAAAGGCCTTCTTTATTTCTGTTATAATGTGATCGATTGCTAGCATTTCCTTTTGATTCCTAGAATTTCTTAGAATTTCTATATCTCTGATTGAATTACCTACCTGTATTTGAATAGTGTTTACTTTTTCCATTAGAGCCCTTAACATAGTTAATATAATTCCTTTAAATTCCCCCCTGGCTGGTGTGGCTCAGGGGATTTAGTGTCAGCCTGTGAACTGAAGGGTCAGCAGTGATTTGATTCCCAATCAGGACACATGTCTGAGTTGTGGGCCAGGTCCCTAGCCTGGGGCCTGCAGGAGGCAACTAGTCAATGGTTCTCTCCTCTTTCTCCCTCCCTTCCACTGTCTCTAAAAATAAATAAAATCTTAAAAAAAAAAAAAAGCTATGCTTGATCATTCAAGACATCTGAGTCTGCTTTTGATGTTCATTTTGTTTCTTCAGGGATGATAGGATTTTTGTGTCCTTTGCCTTTTATTTTATTATTAAAAGCTGAACATATTGTATTGGGTAGCAAGAACTACCTTAGTTTTCTATCTAAGTACCACAAATTTAGTGGCTTGAAACAACACAAAATTATTCTCACAACTCAAGAGAGTCTAAGTCCAAACTGTGTCTCCCTGTGCTAAAATCAAAGGTATCAGTATTTCTTTTTGGAGGTTCTAGGGGAAATCAGAAAGTTTTTTCTAGCTTCCAATGGATACCTGCATTCCTTGACTTGTGCTGCATTCACTCCATCAGGCTGAATCTTTTACATGCTGTTGTTTCTCTGGATCTCCCAACCTGTGCTTGTGCTCTCTGCTACTTCACCTTATGATTTCATTGAGGCTACACGAAACATCCAGATAATGTCTCCATCTCAAGGTCAGCTGACTGGTAATGTTAATTCTATCTGCAACCTTAATTGTTCTTTTCTATGTAACCTAATGAAGTATTTCCAGGTTATTATTTTTTTAATCCTCATCCAAGGACATTTTTCCCTTTGGTTTTAGAGAGAAGAAGGGTGAGAAAGAAACACTGATGCAAAAGAGAAGTATCAATTGGCTGCCTCCTGTATGTGCAAATATTGGGGATCAAACCTGGAATCCAGGTATGTGCCTGACCAGGGATCAAACCATCATCTTTAGGTTAGGGAACAATGTTCCAACCAATTCAGCCAGTGCTACTCATAGGTTCTGAATTAAGACATGAGCATCTTTGGGGGAGCGAGTACAATATTTTGCTTACCACAGGAACTGAGTTCAATAGATCTGTTGCTTGAGGATTTATGGTTATCTAGGAGTTGGCCTTTGTTCAGTGTTTTCTAAAACTATGGGTGTCAGGGCTTCACCTTTCTTTAACTTTGTGTTTTAGCTCCCTTTTTGACTATGACTTCCCTAACTGCCTCCTCAGGGAAAGTCTGTCTTGTGGCTCTTTCAATTGCAATGAACTATCACTATTATATTGGAAACCTGTTGGTGTGGCATTAATGTGGGAGGTTGGGGGAGTGTCCTGTAATCTATTTAAATCCCAGTCTTTTAATGAGCCCATCTCTCTGTGCTATGACTCTCACAAGTATTTCTCTTTGTATAGAATCCTTTTCCCCCTCAGATAAGACAAGAAGGCTAGAGAATGCTGGAGTGAGAATGCTCTTTCCTCTTGGCTCTGGGAAAGGTATCTGGTGACTCCTATCCTCTTGTCTAGTAGGCTTTTGTTAAGAAGTCTTTGGGCATATACTGTAAGGATTGTTCATCCCTTTCTGTTAAAGCCAGGAGGGGATCTTTTTTGGGTCTTAATCATGAAAATCTGGGGAGGTTTCCTGAAAGTAAAGCTATGACATTTTGGATGCCATCCTAAGACTGTTGCCCCCAGGAATTTCTCACACTCACACTAATCCATAGTTAACCTCCAGAAATCTGTCAGCATCATCTACCAGTTTGTAGCTACAGTGGCTCCTGCTTTAGGTAAGGATATTCTGTCTATGACTCAGATTTGCTTGCTTCTCCACATTTCTGGCTGGCAGTTTGCTCTGAAACTCAGTTCTCTCCTGGGTCCAAGAGAAGGCATGATTTGGTTTTTCCAGGTTTTTCTTGTTTAAAGGTAAGAGCAACAACTTTCAAGCTTTATACATGTCAGAGCTGAAACCTTTTTAACTTTGTTTATCATTATCTTCACTTTCACCTAGGTCTCTTCTCACGGCAATGCTCCCTGAATTTGTCATCATCATAATTTCCCCTTCTCAGCAATTTAGACTCTGGCAGCTGTTTTATTCTCTGCCTATATGTATCCTCTAACCTGGCAACCTTGCTAACTTTTTTTCTATATCTTTTCTTCCAATTCTGAAGCTTTCAGTTCATGAAATGCCTCCAACTTTTCTAAGAGCCTCCTATAGACCTCTGACCCATTTCTTTACAAATTGTTTGCTTGACTTTCCTATACCTATCTCATTGTTGTTCTCTTCTGTGAAAAGTTACCATAATGCATTTTGCCTTCTTTTTGCTCAACTTCAATTCCCAGGCAGATTTACAACAATGCACATTTATACTCCCTAACCCAGCTGAGTCTTTAGAACCATTTTCAACCCCTGTACTTGTCTTTAGTTCACTCACTTTCCCACTGCAACAGTGAATATTATGATTATGCACCTCTCACCTTAACTCCTATTCTCATTCTCAAGAAATAGCTTGTTACTTCTTTCAACAAAAATTGAGGCCATCAGAGCTCTCTCAGCTTCTGTTTCCTTCCATGATTGGCTCAGAAATGGCATGAGAAATATACGCATTGACAAGGAAGAATAAAATACGGTCTCTGTCTCAGGAATTTAAAAGACTTAGATGTTTAAGCACCATATGAGAGCTACGTGTAGCAAGTGCTAATGTTTGTAATAATAACAACAAAAATGTACAGCTTTAGATGTCTTATTTTATGCCTACAACTGCTTGAAAAGTGAATATATGTAATTACTTGCCCCATTACACAGATGGGTGACTTGAGGCTCAGAGATATAAAGATGGCTGAGTGAATAAATGGTAAGATCAGTGTTTACAATCATGTCTGACTTATCAAAAATAATATTCTCCTGCAAACCTAGCTATAATATTGTTTGATAGTTGTTTGACTTTGTTCAATGACCCATCTCAGAGTTATCTCAGATTTCTGGAGTGATGCAAACACTTCCAAGATATTATTGCCTTAAACCATAGGCAAACCCACCATTAAAGATTTGTCTTTTCCAGACCCTAGATTTTTCATTTCCAGGATTTCTTTTCAATCCTCAAAGTGGAACTAGATCAGGTGAGACAATATATGGATATATAATTCTTTTATTTATTATGAACCATGCCTCTGACTCTTAGCAGGAGAAACAAAGTATCAGTAGGGATGGAAACTTCATACAATCAGTGATTGCATGCAAAAAGTGATCCCTTTTTTCCTTACATAAATCAAATTCTTTTGTTGGATGACATTGTCTTCCCATGGTTGAAGCCTCGTTGGCTATGCAAAGTCTTCCTAATTTTTACTTCTTATTTCAATTGCATGTATTTTTTTCATATTTTACTCTCATCGTAAAGTGAGATTGCCCTTTCACAAATATCTGAATGGGGAATATGCTCAATGCAGCTTTGACAAATATCTTTAGATCTATCTAATTAGAATCGCATTGCACTCTTGGCTACCCTCATTCCCGTAGTTAAAAGAAAAGAGAGGGTAGGAGGGGCAGGGGAGAGCAATGGGGGAAAATGGGACAAATATAATAGATCAGCAATAAATTAATAAATAAAATGCAAAACAAATTTTTAGGCCTTCCAAATAAGCTTTAAAAATTTGTGACATTGTTAAATTAGAAGGCTGTTGGGGAAAAATAAAGACCTTTAGAAAGTATAAATAGAAGCCTATACCTACCAAAACTTATCTTTAATGGAATTTAGTTAAATAAAAGAAATTTCAAAACAGACCACAAAAGGTCATACCACTAAGTCAAAGCAGACCAATCCAAGAAGCAGAAACAAACAAGAACCGCCTAAAATGGGGAGACAAAGAAACCCTCAGTGAAAGGAAAGGAGGAATCCCCAGGAACAGTGCAAAGGAAATAGAGGCAAGCACACTATCAGACATGGAGTTCAAAATAATGATGATAGAGAATATCAATGAGCTCAGTGAGTTCAAAGAAAACTACAAACAACTCCAGGGGAACTACAAAGAACTCCAGGAGAACTACAAGGAACTTACTGAGAACCACACCAGCATTAAAAAGGACATAGAAACCATCCATAAGAGCCAGGAGGAAATGAAGAATACAATTTCTGAATTGAAGAACGCAGTAGAAGGAATCAAAAGCAGGCTAGAGAAAGCAGAGGATCAGATCATCAAGCTGGAGGTCAATGTAGGAAAAATGTCCTAGGCAGTACAACAAACTGAAAAAAGGCTGAACAAGAATGAAGAGGTTTTAAGAGAGCTCTAGGACAATGTGAAACATAACATCTGAATCATAGCGATACTAGAAGGAGAAGAAGGGGAGCAAGGATAGAAAACCTATTTGAAAAAGTAATAACAGAAAACTTTCCTAATTTGAGGAGAGAAAAAGTCATATAAGCTCAGGAAACACAGAGGGCCCCAATGAAGAGGAATTCAAACAGGCACACTCCAAGACACATCATCATGAAAATGGCAAATTTCAAAGACAAGGAGAGAATTCTTGAAGCATCAAGAGAGAAACAGCTAATAACATACAAGGGGGATCCCATAAGGTTATCAACTGATTTCTCAACAGAAACACAACAAGCCAGAAGGGAATGGCAAAAAATATTTCAAGCAATGAAAAACAAAGGCCTGCAACCAAGAATATTCTACCCAGCAAGGCTGTCATTCAAAATAGAAGGTGAAATAAGGAGTTTTCCCAGATAAAAAATAAGTCTAAAAGAATATATCTCCACTAAGCCAGCATTGCAAGAGATGCTAAAGGGTCTGCTTTAAGAAGTTGAAAAAACAGAAAGACAGACAGGAACACAGGTACAAAGGTAAATGGGTTAAGTGCACCAATCAAAGAATATAGGGCAGCTGAATGGATAAGAACCAACTTTAACTTATGAATGCTTTAAAGTGATCTTGTTATAAATAGATTTCACTAAATAAGGTACAATTTTATATATTAATTGTATCTGCATTATTGCAGGTTAAGTTTTCTTAGACTGGTATCATTTCACAATATGGGAAAATCAGGTTTCTTGCAATAACTCAGAAAAATCAAATGCAGTTAAGGAAGAAGAAAAAAGTAAGAAAATATGGATGTATATTACGTAGAAGACATGTTATCTTTCTTATTCACTGTTACAAAATACGTGCTTATTTGTAGGTGTGTAATAAGTAGATTTTATTAGCAATTTGTATTAAATAGCAACCAACTGATCATGGGTGGGTTGTGAAATCAGTCAATCTTTAGGTTAGAAACGATGCTGAGGCTGAAGACCAATTTGGGATGGAGTTCGCAAACTACTAAACTAAATGATTTGTGTACATAGACAATATATATTCTCATATTAGCATGTAAATTAGATGAGATTCCTTTAAACTAAATCATGGAAATACACATTCCAGTTATGAAGGCCCCCAAACTGGGGATGCTTGGGAAAAGAGATTAATGTTATACTAAACTTGATTATTGAAATGTAAACAGACCTCAGCAGACACTTAAATAGTTCAGGGGTTAGTTTAGGATCACATAGGAAGTTGACCACAAATTCAAAAAATAGCTAGAATACTATGCTACAAAATTATTTAAATCCTAGGGATTTTTATTTTTTACCTCAACTTAGTAGACATAATAATTTCTACTCTGGGGACTGGCTGAGCATTGTGAGTGCCATTATTTCTGAAAGCTTCAACTTGTAAAACACATGTAGAGGAAAAACAGAGGGTATTGAAAGAAGTAAGACCTGTGCACAGCCTAAATGAATAAATAAACAAATTATTTAAGATGGAGAACTCCAAAAAGAATAAGTTGTAGTTCCAGTAGCTTAAAATAAAGTTGAATTGTATTATGGGAATTGGGAGGATCTGACTGAAAAACCAAATTCATTTTTTTACTATGGGTTTGGCACTGTCTCTAGGACAACTTTCATAAAAATTTGAGTTCTGCAATACACCATTTCTGTGATATATTTCACAAAAGAGCATTCCAGAATAAAATAATTATTAAAGAAGAAAAAAATTGCTTAATTTGCTACAATATATCTAAAATACTATCATTTAACATGTAATAATTATGTAAGCTATTGGTATATTTAATATTTTTTGTATTAACTTCAAAATTTAGTATGTACTTTAAATATGTGTAAAAATATGTATGGTTGTAAGTGTATTTTTGCATGTGTTTGGTAATATTGCAATTCATATTACTTAAAAGAGTAATTCTTTAAACAACTGAATTAATGTAGGCATTTTAAAATAATGAAAAGAAAACTTTGTATTAAGATGATTTGAGAAGCTAACAGAAGGCAGTAATTAAATAGTGAATTGTCTGGATGTGAAAGGAAAAAGAAAAAAGGGTACACATTGTTGGTTACAGAATACACACGGAGATGTTAAGAAGGATAAAGGAAATGGAGAAGCCAAAGAACTTCTATGCATGACTCATGGACATGAACTAAGGGGGGCATTGCTGGAGGAAATTGGGTACTGGGTGGAGGTAGGCAAAGGGGAAAATTGGGGCAAGTGTAACAGCAAAATAAGTAAAATATATTTAAGAGGAAAAAAATGGGGGCAGGGCAAAAAGAAAGAAAACAAGCTATTGGATGGTGCATCTGTTTTCACTTAACTCTTTCTTCCCCAAACTTGGTCTAAAATGTTTCTTCCTAAATGTATGACATAGATCCTTCTAATTTTAATAACTTGATACTTTCTTCCCCTCTTCTCTCATAAATTGCTCTCATGATCAATGCTTCCCACTTGTTTCTATATTGTAATTTTATTCAAGTAAAATAAGGATAAAAATGAATGATGTGCCATCAATTAATGGGAGGAAAAAAATACTTTCCACTTAGCATTCTTATTTAAGCATAGTCTCAGAGTCATAAACCATCCTTTAACTGAGAGTTATATCCTAATGAGAGCTACAATACTTCTTTTAGACCTGACAGCTTAATATTTTGTTTCAAGATCTTTTCGCACTTAGCAGCAGATGCCTGAAAATTCTTCAGGAGCTTTCAAAGTGCTTACCTTTCAATCAGGGACTTCCTATGTGAGGGGAAAAGGGACCATCAACTTCAGTATGCTATTTAAGTATACCACAATTCCCATCAGCCACCTATGTGCCAATTTTAAACAAAAGTCTTTGTTTTATTTACTGCTTCTATAGAGTTACCTGCCAAATATGGTTTCAAGCTTTAGCCTCCTGGGAATAAAAAGAATAGAGATACCGCACATTAAATCTCAAATGTATTTCTCTGAGCTTTCCAGAGTTGTCTCTTGAAAAAGTAGTGTGACTTCCTGAATTACTGTTAACAAAAATTTACAAAATATTATTATGGGCTCACTGGGCCTTTAGTTGTCTTTGTTAAAGGAACTTATATTATTCAGATATTTAATTTCTCTCCTTTCTTCTCTTCTGTTCTCTTCTCTTACGTGTATGGGTGAACAGTTCTTCCAGCTCTTTGGGGAATGTGAGTCACTTGTGAGACCTGCAGAATCAAACAGAATTTTTTTTTAAGATTTTATTTATTATTTCCAGAGAGAGGGAAAGGGCGAGAAACATCAATGCATGATTGCTTTTCACCTGCCTCCAGCTAGGGACCTGGGTGGAGACCTGGCTTGTGACCTGGCTATGTGACCTGGCTAGGAATTGAACCAGCAACCCTTGGGTTTGCAGGCTGGTTCCTATCCACTGATCCACTAGCCAGGGCCAAACAGAATTTTTAAACACAGAGAATATTCAGTCTGTTGTCACTCCTATTATTGAAATCAATTGTAATTCCTCAAATGGCAGGCCTGCTAGATCTTTTTGCTTTCCACCTTAAGCAAAATATAATCTGAGTAAAAAATGCCTCAAACAGTTTCTATGGAGTGACTACTGTAGGGAACCTAATTTTGAAGGAATCAAAGAAGCAGGATTTTATGCAAGCTCCCTGAAGTCCCAAAACAGCTTTTAAAAATAGCAGAACAATTGGAGACCGACTTCTAAAAAAATAAAAATAGAAAGAAAGGAAGGAAGAAAAAAAGGAAGAAAAAGTTTTTGACCAGAAGAATCCTGTCTGCTCAGAGAAAAACTTTGAATGCACGGTAGTCAACAAGTATGAAAATTAGTTTCTTTAAAAATGAAACCCAACAAACTCTCTTCCATATGAAATTGTTCTGTGTCGTAAGAATAAACTCTGTAGTTTATTGGTCATAAAGAGAGTAAAGGCCTAGGGAGACATACTTAAGATGGGGCAAGGGATAGAAAGACTGATTGTTTTGAAATGGGAGCATGCATTACAAATAACACCAAACAAATCATCAGAACACCATAGACACACATTTTACTGCAGGTTTCTTTATTGTGGGGGTAAATAGTCTAAGTGGTCCAGTGTCACAGTTCTAGGAGCCTCTGAAGATAGAGGCCATATATTTCTCCGGCAAGTCCATGCATAGTATGTGTGTGTTTTCTGTGTTTGTGTGCACACCATTTTTATTGGTTTTTTATTTGTGACAGTTAAATATTTTAGGCATTGTAGGCCATAGATTCTCTGTCACAACTAATTTATTGTGCTATTGAAGTGTGAAAGCAGCCATAAAAATGCATAAACAAACAAGCATGACTTTATTTCAAAAAGAGGTAATGTGCCAGATTTGACCTTGGAGCTATAACTGGATGGCTTAGCAGTATGTGACATGAGAGGATTCAAACATATGTTGTACTATAACCCTCTGGCTTTCAGGGGCTTACACATCATCCAAAGCAGGAGCAAAATTTGGTAGTTCTCTGCTGAGAAAGATGGGCAGGTCCCCAAGGGGCAATTTTCCTGCTACGGCTGCGCTGTTGACAGTGTATATTGTGACCATGCTTGACTTGATGTGCCTTCATGTAGGCTCAGTTACCTTTCATGAAAGTTAGGCACAAGAATAAAGGGGTTGGGTATAAAATTAAATGGTTAAAATTAATCAGGTGTAAGAAAAAATTTAAATGGAAAAGTGCAATATTCTTGAAGGGCATCTAGCATTCTTGAGATTTACATGAACTAGCTGCATAATTTGCCTAATGAGAATCAAGAATGAATAAGAGATTTGATAGAATATAGGGTGTAGAATAAGAGAAGCCTCAGCTGGACTATCAATTCTTCAACTTATTATGAAAAGACCTTGAACGAGACAAACAATCTTTATGAACACTACCACCCTCATCTGTGGATGGAGAAATATTAATGGATACTTTCCTGAGTTTTTGTATGGAACATTATATTACATGGAAAATTGAAGGTGCCCATTTTACAGTAGGCATTTAGAAATATTACTTACACTTCAACTAGCGCCAGAAGAAATTAAGGTTATATGTGGCATTCTTTGTTTTAGCATCTAAATTGTAAGGCTCTTAAAGCTACATAATTTTAAGGAAATAGAATTTTAAATGTTAATTTCTCTAGGAGGATGTTTGAATAGTCAGGTTAATGGCATGCACCTAAGTTTGAATCCTCTAATATCTCCCCAAAACTATATAAATAATGTATAATCTACTTGGCCATACTTGATGATTGGGATCAGCAAACTTATTTTGTAAAGGGACAGACAGTAAATATTTTAGGCATTGTTGGCTACAGAGTCTCCGTCAAAACTAATTTATTCTGCTCTTGTAGTGTTAAAATAGCCGTAAAAAATGGATAAGCTAATAAGTATGACTTTATTTCAGAAACTGTGATGTGGCTCGATTTGGCCTGGGAACCATAGTTTGCCAGCTCCTGAAGTAGAAGAATAAATATAACCACATAAATACTACACTTTTGGTATAATTATAACTCAGAGAAATTACATACTTCAAAATGTCCATAAGTAGAAATAAAAACATCATTTTTCTGTGGAGCTACTTCTCAGATCTGTACCACAAGCCTTTGCAGAAAGCAAGATGGGTCCCCCCCCAAAAAAAACAACAAAAAAAAGTGTGGAAGAGAAAAGAGGGAAGTGAAGGGCCTAAAATGGAACCAAAATCAACAGCAGAAAGTTAATTTTTGTGAGGAAATACTGAAAAAAAAAGTCCTGGTAATTTTGAGTTAATGAAAGGTATGTAAAGGTGAGGAGGCCCCTCCAGAGGCAGCCTTGGAAAGGCAGCATTTGGGAAGAGAGTAAAAAGGAAGGGAGAAGCACAGTTTGGAGACTGCATGATAAAGAAAAGAGCAAGGAGGGACAAGTTTATGATCCTGTAATAGAAAATTGTAAATATTTAACAGACATAACCCTTCCCTACCCCTTCACAAAAATGTCAGTTATTAAAGAAGCTGTATGTTGTAACACTGACAGAAAAGTGGTCTTGAACTGGAAATTTTTAAAACTACCCCAAACTGTCAATTTTTATATACAAAGGTCTAAAAATAGTAGATCCAACTCTAAGGCTTATATAAGAGACAAACCTAAAATAAAGAGTGGCATATATGGAGGGGCAAAGATTTCCAAGTAAATAAAAGCAATAAAACATAGTTACAGTCCTGACATGAAGAAAAGTGTAACATTCAAGGGAAGAAAAAGTATTGAACATGGTAAAAGAATATTTATAAATTCTAAAAACCATAAATCATAATAAAGATGTTATAAACATTGAAACACTGAGAGAAGACTTAAAGATACCAATCTTAGTACAAGTCAAATAACAAAAAAAAAATCAGAATCAGAAGTCCTAACAAAGTAATAAGGAAATTAATTATGAAATAGTTATGAAAATATATTTTCTAATACTAATAACAATACAACTTCTCAGGTGTACATTGGACACTTACAAATATAACATATATACTATATTAGGTCACAAAGAGAATATCAGAAAGTTTAGTAAATAATACCCTGTGGTCATATGAAATTAAAAATCAATAAAATAAAAATGTCTTTTTATCTAGATATTAAAAATACTTCAAGTAACTCTTTGTGAAAACAAATGAAATGATAAAATTCTGAAAATCTGATTAAAACATTATATATCAGAATCTATGTGTTAAAAGAAAGGAGTGAACTGAGAGAAATATTACAGCTTTAAAAACAAAAACAAAAAATGAAAACAAGTTATTAAATTGCCAACTCAAAAAGCTACGCAATGAATAAATACAGAAACAAATGGAAGCCTAAGGAAGGAAATCATAAAGTTAAAAGTAGATATTAATGATGTGGAGACTTGGGAGTCAGTATATCTAATTAACTAAATTAATTTATTAAATCATGGTTTAGGGAGAAAATTAGCTACATAGAAAAATCTCTAGTTAACCAGGAAAAAATGGGAGAAATCACAAATATGCAAAATAAGAAGTGAAAAGGGTGAAGTACCCATAGAAAGAGAAGAAATTCTAAAGCAATCAAAAGAGACTATATTGCTGACCTCCATGCAAATGCATTTGAAGGTCTAGATGAAGTGAATGATTTCCTAAGAAAATGCACTTATTTAACTGAACCTATCAGAGGTAGATAGTTTAAAGAGACCAATATTTATGAAAGAAATATCAAAAGTTATCAAGAAACCACTTCACCAGGGAATTCTGTCATGTACTTAGTCTTAATAGTTTGAATGCTACATAAATTGCTCCATCAAGGGAAATGTTTAATTCCTTTTATGAAGCAAGTACAACATTAAATCTGATAAAAAGGAGTATAGCAAATTAAGTTACTGAAAATGTAACATATAAACATCAAAGCAAAAACATAATGCTAAGTAAAATATTAACAATCAGAACCCAATACCACAATAAGAAAATAAAACACCTATGACCCAGTAGGGTTTATTGTAAGAATGCACGATTGACTTAGTATTTGAAAATCGATCAATACAATATAATGTATTAATAGTTATAAGGAAAAAACTAGAATATATATGTATATATCTGGAAAAAGTCCAGCCATTGTTAATATAACGAGAATGGAATGTGCATGCTTGAACAATGACTTCTCTGTACTAGTCAGTGGGAGGCGTGGACGCTGCTGAGTGAACATGTGTACTGTGTGGCCATCACTTTCAAAATGGCTGAGTGAGGAGACCAATGAATCTGCATCAAATTTTGCATTAAGCTTGAACATTCCTCTATGGAAATTACTTGGATGATTTAGAAGGCCACAGCCATGGACAGCTGTGATTTTCAGCTTTATCCCGACAATGTACCCACTCATGAATCATGAATTATACAGTTTTTTTTGTGAAACATCAAGTCACCCAAGTGACACAGTCCACCTACAGCCCAGATTTGGTACCCTATAACTTCTGCCTTTTCCTAAAACTAAAATCACCTTTGAAAGAGATTTTAGACCTTCAGTGAGATTCAGGAAAATAAGATGGGGTACCTGATGGTGATTGAGAGAATTGTAAGAGGTTCTAGGGTGCCTACTTAGGAAGGGGCCTGAGGTGACATTGTCCTGTGTAGAATGCTTATTTTATCTTGTATCTTCTTCAATAAATGTTTATATTTTTCATATTACATGGCTGGATATCTCCTGAACAGAAGATTATATATGTGTGTATATGTATATATCTCTATCTATGGAGAGAGAGAGTAGGTATAGAGTCACCATATAGAAATCAATAATTTCACATTCACAATCCATAATTCGGATCCATATAATGATAGAGAAACCCCACTCACAATATAGTAACAAAGAAGATAATTGTTAGAAGTAAACTTAAAAATGAATATGCCAAACTTATATGGAAAAAAAACTATAACATCTGAAATATACAAAAATAGCTAAACAAAAGATAGTTCTTATTTTCAAATGGGTAAGTCACTGTAATGCTGATATCAGTTCTCCCTAAGCTAACATAGATTTAAAGCAATCACCCCCCGCAAAAATTCATATCTCTAATTTACATAATAATGAACTCTTGTCCAAATGGACAAGAGATGTAAGATGTAAGAAATGTTGGTTTAATAAAAGCTTTTTCTTTATAGCCAGAAGCAAAAATATCTTAGCCACTATCTCTTTCTGATACAAAGGGGCACTGCCCCCTAAAAAACTCCAGAATTTATTTATTAAAAATTGTGTATTTATTCACATATGTTTAAACTTTAGTCATCTTCAGACAACTACCCATTTGATATAATATAACATACCTATCGAGACTTTTTTCCAATGCTCAAAGCAGTTTTTGAACTTACAGTTTTGATGTCTTTTAGTGCTTCTGCCGTTTTTTGTTTCACCTCTTTCACACCAGCAAAACATTTCCCTTTGAGAACATTTTTTCATCCAGGGAAACAAACAAACAAAAAGTTGCTGGAGGTAAGATTGGGCAACAGAGAGGGTGGGACATTGGGTCATGCTGCTTTTGGTCAAAAGCTACTGATGTAAGCAGGTGCGGCTTGTAAATCTTCTATCATGAAATGGGCAGATGCTTGAAGGAATCTTTAAAAAAAGTTCACTGGAGCAGAACACAGCTTCTCACAACACCAGCCGGTACACTGACACAGATGGGTTCCTAGAACACTCACCTAGCAGGGGAAACTGGTACTACAAGGGTCCTGCTCTCCAGAAGATAATTCCGTTTTTGTTTTGTCTTCCTCATAGTTCCTGCTCCATCCTTTCTCATCTCTTATTTCTGGAACTCTGATTATGTATCAATGGACCTTCTCAGTTTTTCCTCTATATATCTTATTATTTTTTAAAAAATATTTTATTTCATTATTTTTAGAAGGAGGGGAAGGGAGAGAGGCAGAGAGGGAGAGAGACATCAGTGTATGGTTGCCCTTCACCTGCCTCCAGCCACAGACCTGACTGGAGACCTGGTCTGCAACCTGGTTATGTGCCCTGGCTGGGGAATCGAACCTGTGACCTTTGGGTTCACAGGCCGGCACCTTATCCACTGTGCTACCAGCCAGGGCTATATATCTTATTTTTTATATGTGCTATATCATCCACTCTCTGTATTGAATTCTTTTTTTTAAGCCCATTAGTTTATGAATTCTGCTTTTAGTTGGTTAACATGTCCATGGAGTTTTAAATTTCAATGAACATGTTGCTGTCTTCAGAGTATTTTAGTGTTTTTTCAAATCTGCCTAGTTCAGATGTGATAATCTTTTATTTCTTTTGTCATTCTTTATTTTCTCTTATTTCTTGTAACACATTTTGTATTTTAAGTCTGATAGTCCTAATATTTTCAGATTTTCATGGCTCTGATTCTTCAGTTTTATTTTTGTAGGATTCTCATTCTGAATGATTAATGTCTTTGATATTATGTGATTTTCATTCATTGTTAGATAATTTTTTTGAAACTCCATCTGTGGTAATTCCTTGAGCCTGGTTTTAAAGTGCATGATGGCACAGGGCATTTGCATTTCCCATTGCTTGGTATTGGTTACATGGCCAACAAGGATTACTTCCAAAAAATTACCATGGCCTCTGGGAAGAAGGAATGGCTAACAGGTAGTGTCACTTCAGGCTATAAAACTTCATGGCTGCTGGCTAGGAATTTTAGGAGGTTACCCCCTCCCCCATCCAAACTATCTTTACTTTGTATTTTTCTGTCTCTCTCTTTTTAGTTTAACACATGATAATGTCTCTCTTTTGGTGGTTTTTGCTTCATTGAGGGTTTCCGGTGTGACCTCCCACAGTGATTAGGTACCAAACCTTTTCTCTGGATTCTGATGGGTGTGAGTGGCTGGCCTGTTGGTGCTCAGGTTTGGAAGAAGCCCCAAACTCCTGAGAAAAGGAAGACCACTGAGCTCACCTACGTTTAGAGATCATGTTTTTTAACCTTTTGGAACTCAGATGATTTCCCTTATTGTTAAAAATGTAATTTAAATTCCATTCCATTCATTAAAAATGTAACAGTGTTATTTTTGTGCTGGAAAAATTTGTATTGCATATCCAGTCAACCATGTAGTCTCCAATATTGCTAGAAACAAAGGCTGTCCAACCTATATGTCATCCTGTCATCTGGGTTATATACTCAACTGCAAATATTACCAGTTTTCTCACATGTTCAGAACATTTGATTCTTCCGAAATGTCTTCAAGATGAAAAACACATTCCTTGTCAAGGCACCTGATTTGATTTCCTGCATGGTATTTAAGCTTGAAATTATATATAACTCTTCCTTCCTATCCTTTGTTCTATTAAAATACTTGCATTTCCCCCCATGCAATGTCATTTATGTCATTTATCTTGATTTCGTGCTCTTGTGTGTTTAACTCTCAGCCAGAGATTTTTAGTTCTTGTGGATTTACCTAACCCATCTCTCAACACTGAGGTGGTGCTTTCTTTGACCTTTCGTATTCATCACATTCCATTTGCCCTCTGACTGTATTATCTTGATCTAAATTGTAATACTTACCATACTGAGAAAAAACTGAAGTCAAATGCTTTCTTATTTATCTCCTCATCTCTAATGTTACCTTCCACATGATATGTCTAGTAAATGCTGACTGAGTGAATGAAAATCTCATTACATGATTCATCACCTTTAATTTGTTAGTTTTTCATCAGTTTTTACAGAGGGTATGTATAGGATATTATTTTATACTTTAGTGTTTATGTGTGTATTTTCACACAAACACTTTCCCATGGATGACCACATTTTGTGTTTTAAGAACTCCTCTGAAAATTAAGTGAATTCTCCAAAGATTAAAAAACAGTATAAGATAATCTGGAATTCAAAGAGAGGTTTTTTCAGTTCCAAGAACACATTTAGCCCTGCCCCATACCTGCCCTTCCATGAGAATCGTATAATCCTGAGTGGCTGCTAATGGGAAGATGGTAATAATGGTGTGATATTTCTGTTTACTGACATGATTAATATTTCCAAGTTGCTTCAGTTCTACTCATTGTACATTTAATCTTATTTTACAGTAGCCAAAGTTTTGGTGAAATAAAAATTAGTTTTCCTTAATTTTTCTGTGGTACAGTGTGAGTGATAACAAAATAAATTTGGTTTTGACATTTTTCTCTTTTTTTAATTTAATTTTATTGTTGTTGTATTATATCCATCCCCTTTTGTGCTCCCCTCTGTCCTCTTCCCCACCCACTCATTCCCCCTCAAAGTCAATCCCACCTGTTGTAATGTCCATGGTTCCTTCATACCAGGTTCTTGTCTAAACTGCTCCCCTTTCTTGCCTCTTCCTCCCCCTCCCCCCAACCCCCTTACCCCTGACCACTGAAGGCCTATTCCCTGTATTCATATATCTGGTTCTGTTTTGCTTGTTGTTAGTTTTGTTCATTGTTGTCCTGTAATGGGTGAGATCATATATTTGTCCTTCACTGACTGGCTTATTTCACTAAGCATAATACTTTCTAGTTCCATCCATGTTGTTGCAAAGGTTAGGAGTTCCTTCTTTCTTTCTGCTGTGTAGCATTTCATTGTGTAAATGTACCCAAGTTTTTTGATCCAATCATCCACTGATGGGCACTTAGGCTGTTTCCAGCACTTGGCTATTGTAAATAGTGCTGCTATGAACATAGGTGTATATAGGTTCTTATGAATTGGTGTTTCAGGATTCTTTGGGTATAATCCAAGTAGTAGAATTGCTGGATCAAAAGGCAGTTCCATTTTTAGTTTTTTGAGGAAACTCCATATTGTTTTCCATAGTGGCTGCACCAGCCTGCATTGCCACCAATAGTGCACGAGGGTTCCCTTTGCCCGCATCCTCACCAACACTTGTTGTTGGTTGATTTGCTGATGAGTGCCATTCTGACAGGTGTGAGGTGGTATCTTATTGTGGTTTTAATTTGCATCTCTCTGATGGCTAGTGATGTTGAGCATTTTTTCATATGCCTTTGGGCCTTTTGTATAACCCCCCTTAGTGAGTTGTCTGTTCAGGTCCTTTGCCCATTTTTCAATTGGGCTGTCTGTCTCCCTGGTGTTGAGTTGCATTAGTTCTTTATATATTTTGGAGATCAAACCCTTGTCTGAGGTATCATTGGCAATTATGTTTTCCCATGCAGTTGGTTCCCTTTTCATTTTGCTGGTGTTTTCTTTAGCTGAACAGAAACTTTTCAATTTGATATGGTCCCATTTGTTGATTTGTTCTTTTATTTCCTTTGCCCTTGGTGAAGTATCAGTAAACATATTTTGGTATAGGATATCCAAAAGTTTACTGCCTATATTTTCCTCCAGGACCTTTATGGTGGCACTGCTTATGTTTAAGTCCTTTATCCATCTTGAGTTTATTCTAGTGTATGGTGTAAGTTGGTGGTCTAGTTTTATCTTTTTGCGTGTTGCTGTCCAGTTCTCCCAATACCACTTGTTGAAGGGACTGTTTTTACTCCATTTTATGTTCCTTCCCCCTTTGTCAAATATGAGTTGACCATAGAGTCCTGGGTTAATTTCTGGGCTCTCTATTCTGTTCCATTGATCTATATGTCTATTCTTATGCCAGTACCATGCTGTTTTGATGACAGTAGCCTTGTAGTATAGTTTGATTTCCGGTATTGTGATTCCTCCTATTTTGTTCTTCTTTCTCAAGATAGCTGTGGCTATTCGTGGGCGTTTTTGGCTCCATATAAACTTTTGAAGTATTTTTCCTATTTCTGTGAAGTCTGTCATTGGTATTTTAATTGGGATTGCATTGAATCTGTAGGTCGCTTTGGGTAGTATGGACATTTTAATGATGTTAATTCTTTCCATCCATAAACATGGTATATACTTCCATTTATTTGCATCTTCATTGATTTCTTTCTTCATTGTTCTGTAGTTTTCTGAGTGGTATTTTTCTCTTAGATGATATGGTCATTTTCTCAGTGCTCTGAAGAAATCAAAAGAGATTTGATAAACTTTTTCATGATATTTATGGAGAAAATTTCAAAAATTTAAAAATAGACTAATGTAGATTGAAAGACTGAGGACATAAAGGCATTTTATTAGGTAAAGTTCTATTTTGGTCATTACACATACAGGAGCTAAATGAATTAAAGTGTTTGATCTCTTGAGATCTAGCTACCCTGGTGAAAGGGGAGATACATGAAGGTTAGGAATTAAGATAGGGAATATGATAGTAAAGTCCCAGATATCATCATCTATCCAACTGTATCTCATAAATAAGGTAGCAGAAATGTTTGAGCTTATGACTGAGCAGTTTACTTGTATTTATTGAGATGAAATTTATAAAACATATAATTAACCTTTTTGAAGTGTACAACCGTTATTTAGTGCATTCATGACCTCTCAAGTTTCAAAACTTTTTCATCACATCCGAATATCTACCTGTGACTCAATAAGTAATTATACTGTTTTCCCTATCCCCATTCTTTGATACCCCTAATTGCTTTCTGTCTCTAAATATTTGCTTTTTCTTTTTTTCTTTTTTAAGATTTTATTATTTTTAAGAGAGGGGAAGGGAGAGAGGTATGGTTGCCCTTCACCTGCCTCCAGCTGTGGACCTGGATGGAGACCCAGTTTGTAACCTTGTTATGTTGCCCTGGCTGGGAATTAAACCAGTGACTTTTGCGTTCGCAGGTCGGTATTTGGTTATTCTTGATAGTTCACTTGTTTGGATCATAGCTGTGATCTTCTGTGCTTTGTTTTTATAATTTAGCATGTTTTTGAGGTTCATTCAAATTGTGGCATATATCATTGTTTATTACTCTTTATGACTAATAAAGCATACATATAATGCACTATATATACAGTGCATTATATATATATACATACATAGTTTGTTTATCCGTTCATCTGTTGAACGTTTAGGTTGTTTCCACCTTTTGCCTATTGTAAATAAGTGCTGCTCTGAACTCTCAGGAATAAGCATTTGTTTGAGTACCTGATTCAGTTCTTTGGAGGTATATGTCTAGGAGTAGAATTTCTGGGTCTTATTGTAATTCTATGTTTAACATTTTGAGGAAAAGCCAACTGTTTTCTAAGCTGTTGTTTCGTTTTGCATTTTCATTAAGAGTGTATGAAGGTTGCTCTTTGCTCCACACTCTTACTAACACTTGTTATTTTCTGGGTTTTTAAACATTTTTATTATGAGCAATCCTAGTGTGTTAAGTGGTTTGTCAAGTGTGGTTTAACTTGAATTTCACTCATCCTTGTTACCTATTGGTAGATATTTAAGAAATGTCTATTCAAAGAGGTTCGTTGTTTAATTTGGTTGTTTGCCTTTTTGTCTTTTAGTTTAAGTGTTCTTTATGTATTCTGGATACTAAACCCTTATAGATATATAATTTATAAATATTGGGTTGGCCCAAAAGTTATTTTCCCCCATAAGATGGCTCTCATAGCACTTAGTTGTCTTTAATTCCATTCAAAACAATTTTGTTAAAGAGTATTGTGACAGCTGTCATATGAGAGTGCATTTAATAAAAAAGAACCAGTTGTCAATATTGATGAATTTTTATGTAGCCATTTTAACATTGAAGATGTGAGAAAATATGCAACATTTTTCCAGAAAGGTAAAAATGCAACTGAAACACAAAAAAAGATTTGTGCAGTGTGTGAAGAAGGTGCTGTGACTGATGGAACATGTCAAAAGTGATTTGCAAAGTTTCATGCTGGAGATTTCTCTTTGTACAATTCTCCACAGCTGGGTAGATCAGTTGAAGTTAATGAGTGATCAGATTGAGACTTTAATTGACAACAATCAACATTATACTATGTGGGAGATACCCAACATACTCAAAATGTCCAAACCAATAAAGTTGTTGGTGAAAATGAAAAATGTGTCTTATATTACAGAAAATCTAAACACATTTTGGCCAGCCCAAATATTTTTTCCCATTCTGTATGCTGTCTTTTCACTTCCTTGAAAATGTCTCTTCATGCCCCTATATTTTAAATTTAAAAAATTTACCTATTTTGTTATTTTTGCTCTTGCTGTCAAATATCAGAATCCACTGACAATTCCAAAGTTATAAAGGTTTTATCTCTGTTTTCATATAAAAATTTAACTCTGATCCATTTTGAGTTAATTTTTGTATGTGGCATGAATTTGGGGTCCAGATTATTTTGTATATAGTTATTCAGCTGTACCAGCAAATTATGTTGAAGAGGCAATTCTTTTCCCTTTTGGTCTTGGTGCCTCTGTCAGCTTTAACGGGCTGTATAGATATAGATGTTCTTCTACTACACTCTGAATTTCATTCTGTTGTTTGTAAGTCTATCCCTGTCCCTGCACAACACTGTATATATGATGCTTTTGGTGCAGGAATGCCTTCTTAAAGCAAGAGAGTTTTTCCTTCTTCCTGTAATCAAATGGCTGGAAAGGCGCAAAGCAGAGTATCCCCACCTTCCCTAACTCTAATGCCTGCCCATTAGCTGTGATAAGAGAGAGAAAAAAGATGAGTGATCACACATACAAAATCAAATTGAAATAGGATGATATAGTAGAAAGAAAGTAGACTTTTTAGTTCAACATACCTAGACTGAAATCCCAGTTACCAGAGATAACATCTTGGGCATGTAATTTTAGCCTTTTTGAACCTTAGTCTATACATTTGTTACATGGGGATAAAAATACCTACGCTGTAGTATTTTTGTAATGAGTAGGCATAATATATGTAAATTTCTCCTACTTCAGTGCCAGAAACAAAATAGTTATGAAAAAAATTAAAGGCTATTAATAATAGCTCTTGGTTTTCTGTTTTTAAGAACAGAACCTCATATGGAAAATGATTCTAAACCTTCAAAAATGGTCTCCTGAAGATTTTGAAAGAGGAATTTATTTTACATATTTCAGAAGGTGCTTTATAGCAAAATGGCATCTTATCTACTAACAATTACATTTGGCTTTGAATGTCAGGAGTTAGCTGCTTTTCATTCAGATGCCAGCAGGGAGTGTGTGTGTGTGTGTGTGTGTGTATCCCTGTGAGTACATATTTACTCTGTTTGCTTTTGTTTTACATAAGTCTGTAATCCTTGGTTCAGCACTGTCTTTTATTAACATGCTGCATAAGTGTGCCTAAAGTCTGTAAGAGTGTGCTGCACACCAATAAAAAGTAAAGAGAAGTAATCCCTTGCTGATAACTACCATTGCCAAACTATCTGGTCCTCGGATATATAACCAAAGAACTTTTTCATTGTAATTGGATTGTAGGTAAGAGAACTTGGAGCCAATTTTACTTCTTTGAAAGAATTATTTGATCCTCATTGCTCTTCTGGTACCAGATGTATTGTTACTAGGATATGGTCTCATCAGGGAGCCAGAAATTTGCATGTAGTGAGATCTGGGTTCAAATTCATATGCTCCCACTTACTGGCTATATAATATTCTAAGGTCATTTCACCTCTTCAAATAGAATAACAATAATCTCATAGAAATGATTGTAAGGATGAAATGTAATTATGGAGGTGAACATGCTTTTTCAACCATGAAGTATCATATACATGTGAGCTCTCGTCGTTAATATTTAGTACAATTTATAAAGTTGCAGAATCTTAAATTAGGAATGTACCTTTATAGGCCACTTTGCCAGTTACTCACCACTGTATTTGCCTCTGTAGCAAGACTTATATACTGCCATGCTGAGTAGTAATACTCCTTATAACAGGTACCTGAACGTGGTACCCTTGTAGCGTGCTGAGGCATATCCAATTTAAAATGTGAACTGTTCCAAAAAAGTGCTCTCTCTTCAGTGGTCTGTGTAAGGGACTGTTTCATTTTTGGAAGCAGTTAAAAATCTTTTGGTGAATCCAAGAAAAATCTGATTCTTTGGGATCTGTTCTTTAATAGCCCACTGCCAGGCCCCGTGCGAGTGTACAGAGCCTGTCAGAGGGTCGCTTCCGTTTCATGCTTAGCTGAGGAAGACTTCTGCAGTTTGAACTTCTGCAGGGAACATGAAAGCAGGACACCGTGAAAACAGAATCTTAAATACTATAATGATAACGACTAAGAGCTCATTAAACTAGTTTTTCTATAATAAAGATTTGGCTTTATATTCTGTGCAACACTCTAATTTATAAAATAGTTCCGGTGGAGAATGCTGTTTGTCAATATAATTTATCCTCCCATTTCCAAGAAATGCTATCATATTTAATGTAGAAGTAGAATATTTTATATTTTCTAAGAGTATAATTAAGGACCACACATTTCAGAAATTGAGCAGTTTTAGGATTGCCATTGACAGAGGAGACAAATCATATATGATTTTTCAAATCCTTGCTGATAAACAATGTAAATATAAAACAACATTTAAAAATAGTAGTAGATAAGATATGATGGTAGCCTTTTATGTTAGATAGTTGTATTTACACATGACATTTATTCTCCAATCTTCTGGTAACACCACCTTAATTTTTCTGGAAATCATTTTTCCTTTACTCTAATCCATATGATTTGGGAGTAATGGCTCTACTAATCCCCATCATCAACAGGCATTTATTTTGAGGGGTTTTTTTTTGGCATAATTATAGATTTATAGGCAGTAGTAAGAAACATAGAGAGATCCCACAAATTCTTAACCCAGTTTCTTCCAATGATAACATTTTGCAAAACCACACGCAGTGTCACAATGTAGCTCTTGATACTGGTATAGCAAAGAAACAGGACATTTTCATCACCACAGGGATCCCTCAAGGATGCCCATTCATAATCGCATCCACTTTCCTTCTGTCCCTATTCTCTAATTTATCTCCTGGCAACCTCCAATCCATTTTTCCTATCTATAATTTTGTCATTTCAAGATAGCTATATAAATGGGATCATGCAGTATATAACCTTGTGAGATTGTCCCTTTTCACCCAGCATGGTTCTCTGGAGGTTCATCTAGATGGTTGTGCGTATCAATAGTTTTCTCCTTTTTATTTCTGTGCAGTATTGTATGGCATGGATGTACCCTAGTTTGTTTAATCATTAACCTACAGAAGAACATCTGGGTTATTTCCATCTTGGGGCTAGTTCTAGTAAAACTATTATAAACATTTGTGTACAGCTATTTTTGTGAGCATATGTTTTCATTTCTTTTGGAATCATGTTTCTGAGAAAGTGACTGCTGGTTAATGTTGTTACATGTTTAGTATGCTGCATAAAACAGGGTTAATTTTTAAAAATGTGTTTGGTGGATTTCTCTAATAAGATCATTAGAACCTGGCAATTTTATTTTTGGTATTTTAAAATATGAATTTGTTTCTTAACAGTTACAGGACTATTTGAATGATCTATTTCATATTGAATGAGTTTGGTCATTTGTATTTTTGGAAGAATCGATCCATTCCTTTTATCTAAGTTATCAAACTTATGGTTGTTTGTAGTATTCTACTACCATCCGGTTGATATCTGCAGGATCAGTACTGGTCTTCTCTGTTTAATTTTTGATATTGGTAATTTATATCTTTCTTCTTTACTTTGTCAGTCTTGTAAGTGGCTTTCAATTTTATTGATCTTAGAAAAGAACCAGCTTTTTTCTTTCCATGATCTTTATTGATTCCTGCTTTGTATTATTTTTCTTCTGCTTGCTTTGGGGATTTTTTGCTCTCCTTTTTCTAGGTTTTTGAGATGGGAGCTTAGATTATTGATTTGATACTTACTCTCTTTCTAATATAATTTAAGGTTATACATTTCTCACTTCATTACAGCATTCATCACATTGCATTTTAAGGAATTAACTTCAGTGTTTTAGTTGTGTCTCACAAGTTTGTTATGATGTATTTAATTTTCAATAATTTCCACTCATGGATTATTTAGAGTTACGTATTGTTTGGAGATTTTCGGTGTCTTATTGACTTCTCATTTGATTCCATTGTGATCAGAGATCTGTACAAATCCATTTCTTTTTAATTTGTTATGTTTTGTGATCCAAAATATAGCCTATCATGGTATATGTTTTGTAGGTGCTCAAAAATAATGTACAATCTGCTATTGTGAATAGATTATTTATAAATATCAATTCAATAAAGTGATGGAAGTGACAATTTCTAAACTTTTTACGTTAGAGCAAAACTGGACTAGTCTGTTAAATTTCTGGAGTTTTTTCATTTTGCCCTTATGGAAAGCCTGGGGTGATTATTAGGTGTCTTCATCTTTGCAGATTCTAAACTCCAATTTTTGTCTTCTCAGGTTTATAAGACTTCTGAAGATTACCTCAGTTTCTCAACCTTTTAGCTTCTCACTTGTGAATTGGCAAATACTTGAAAAAAAATGGTATCAAATACAGCTCTTACATTTTTGCCTTTCCCTTCTCTATGAGATCTTGGCCATTAAAGTATCTTGGAAAGTTTCTGGTGTGTATGTAAAAATTGAGAAAATGATGTATTTTCTCCAGTTATTTCCTCCTCTTTGAAACATTTCTCACACTCTTAGGCAAATCAGGTAGTTCAGTCCACCTATATTATAGATCTAGTATTACTCCATTACAGCATTTACCACATTATACTATAATTGACTGCAGTTCTTTATCCTAAAATCTAAATGACATAAGAAAGGAGAAATTTTAATTTAGCTTTGAATTTCCAAAATCTCAAACAGTATCTAAAAGACAGAAGGTACTTAATAATGTAAGTGAATGCATTACATAATTGAGTAAGCCTTCTTATTTTATTTTGTAATTAGGTAACTGTGATATAATTTATTTTTTTCACTTGTAATTTTACTTATGGACCATTATTATTATTGCCATTTTTAATACTGAAAATATTTTCAGGAACATTAAGGAAATATAAAAATTCAAACAGTTAATGCGGCCTTTGACAAGTTGGTTATTTAGAGCTGTTGGACAATAATGCTTGCCAAATGCAAATAAGTTCTTACAAATTTAGAATCTTTGTGAACAAACAAAATATAAACAAAACATTTATCTTTCCCTATTCATGATTACCAACTAAGGAAACAAAAAGAGCTAAAATTAAAATCTCAATTGAATTAAGTGGTAGTGGATTGTGAGATTAACAGTGTTTTCAGACACAGGCTTGATCCTTTCCCCTTTCTTCCTAGGAAATGAGAGAAAAAAAGAAACACAAATGCATAGCTCAGGTTTTCTTTCTAATGCAGTGATTCAGGGCTATTGTGTGGCATGAGGTTGAATTCAGTAGAGTTTAGGTGACTCAAAGCGGCTAGCCAGTCAGACAAAGAGAGCAAGAAAATTAATAATGATAGAAGACTAATTTGATTTTGCTCTCATCAGGGTTTTTTGTTTTATTTTGTGTTTTTAAATATTTGGAAAAAACAAAACTGATGTTTATGCATAGGGGTAAATCACAATATCTTTTTTACAAGTTTAATCTGTATAGAATTGATTTTTGTGTATGGCATGAGGTAGGCTCTAATTTAATTTCCTCCCCTTGTGATTAACCCATATATGCTTTCTGTGTATACATATATATAGTTAAGTTCTCATTTAATGCCATTAATAGGTTCAGAGACTTTATTAGAAATGATATAAAATAAAACCAATTTACCATGGGCTAATTGATATAAACAAATGTTAATTTCTGGTAACATCTCAATGTTAAAACAATGTTGAACAAAAGGATGTTATTTGAGGACCTGCTGTATTTAATATACAAATACACATATGTATGTGTGCATGTGTACATACTTATGTGCACATTTTTGTTTTTTTAAATATATGTGTGTTATGTTTGTGTGTCCCTTATATTTATGTTACACTGGCCAATTTATTCCTATGCCTTTATCGCGCTGCATTATTGTATTTTAAGGTCTTTGGCCTAGCATAGATATTATAGGACAGTTTTGTAACTTGTTAAAGATGAATGTAAGACAACAACAATAAAATAAAATTTGTAAATAAAATAAAAATAGAAAGTTTTATTTTCTCAAAAAAGATGACCTTTTTCAGCAGTAGCTCCGCTGATTCACGCCTTTCCACATGTTCCTTGTACTGTCTAACATTGACACTCCTTTGTCAAAGGTATGGTCTGTGCTCTTTCCCCGTGAATCTGGGTGGCTCTGTGATTGTGGCAGAAGTGGTACATATCTTCCAAGGCTGAGTCATAAAAACTGTTAAAGCATCCACATGGCTATTCGGAGATGTGCAGCTTGGAGTACTGAGTAGCCATGTATAATGCCTAGCTACCCTAAAGCAACCATATTGGAGAGGCTACATGGAAAGGACATATAGAGAAAGATGCCAAGAAGCCCCAGGTGTTCTAACCTTAACTGTTCTGGCCCTTAACTTAGGTGCCAAATCTATGAAAAAGCACATCTTCAAATAATTCTAATCTTTCCTTCAAACAACCCAAATGCTTGAATGTTTCATTGAGCAGAAACGAGAAGTTCAGACTGAGTTTAGCCCAGATTGCAGATTCATGAGTGAAGTAAATATTGCTATCATTTTAAGGCACTTGAGTTCTTAAGTGGTGTGTTATGTACCACAGTAATGGAATAGTACAACATGTCTCACATACACACACCACACATACTTGTTATAACTTTAATAATAATTGCATTGAATCTATAGCTTAATTTGGGGCAGAACTGACATCTAAGTGATATTGATAAGAGATTTCCAATTCATGAGTATAATATACATTTTTATTTATTGGGGCTCTTAAATATCTTTCAATAAAGTTTTTAAACTTTCTTTACAGAGATCTCATAATTTTTAAAAATATATTTCTCCTAAATATATTTTGTTATGATATATGTAACCTTATTTTGATTTTTCTATCTAGTTATTACTGGTATATATACATATAATTATTTTTTAATGTTGATTTTGTATCTAGTACCTTCCTAAATACTTATTAACTCTTAATAATTCACTAGTAATTACTTGCATTTTCTATATAGAAACTTTTTCCCAGTAGTTTTGAATGTTAACAATTCATTTTTTTCTGAGTTACATATTTTAGCATCCATTATTGATTCTAAGATCAAATAGATGACAGACTGCACAAAAATACATTTTACACATATGCAAAATTTTTAAAATGTCCCTTATATTTAATTTCTTGCCTTACTTGGCTGATTTGGACTTTTACCATAATGATAAGTGAAAATGGTGAAAGGGGCACCATAGTTTTGTGGGAATATTTTCATTTTCACCCTTCTTGCAGCTTTTGAAAATGCACATCTGTTTTTGAACTTTTTTGAATGCGTTTTCTGCTGCAACTGATATAATGATTTGACTTTTTTTCTGATGTGATGAATTATATCAATTCATTCTTAATGATAAACTAATTTTGCATTTCTAATATAAGCCTGACTTAATTATTACATATATTTTTATGCATTACTGGGTTCAGTTTGCCAATATTTATTTTAGAATATATCTTTTTTTTTTTTTTTTGCATGAGATTGCTTTTTCTTTCTTGTACTGCCATTTTAAGTTTTGGTATTAAATTTAATATAGGATGTTTGCATCTATGTTCATGAGCAGTGAAGGCCTTTAATTTTTCTCTCTTATTTTGTCCTTTTAAGGTTTGGTATAAAAATTCACTTAGGCTCATCACATGGAAAGAAATTATTTCCTTACTCTGAAATCTGGTATATTTTGTGAAATATTAAATTTATTTGCTTGTTTGAAAGCAAAGCTATTTGGACCCGTAATTTTATTTGTAGAAAGATTTTGAAATACTGATTCAACTACTTAATGACTGTTATTAATTCTAAGTGAGTTTTCCATGTTTTTTTCAAATAAATTTTGTTGCATTTTTTAAAGAATGTACCTATTGCATCTTAAATTTACAAATGTTTAACCTAAAGTTGTTGAGTATCTACTTGTCTTTTAAATAACCACCAACTGTATCATTTTATCTCTTTCATTTTTAATACAGAGTGGGGCAAAAGTAGGTCTACAGTTGTTTGTAAGAAAGATAATATGATAATTAATACAAGAATAAACTCTATCTTTTATGTACTCACAACTCTAAACCTACTTTTGACCCACCCTGTATTTCCTCACTTTCTGGTACATTAATGAAAAAAAACACACAAAATTTTGGTTTATCAGAACCTTCTGAATATATATTTTGCTAATATAAGAAACTCAACACATGAGTAAATATGTACTCAAGTTGATGTACATTGATAATACTAACTTTCTTTTAAAATAAATGTCTTGACTGTTTTTTCTGGCGTAACAAAATTACAAGTATTGAAAGACTAGAAAACTATGACAATATACATTCTGACTTTGTAAAATTTTGAGGTGCTCTTTTGGCTAGCTATTTTAACAATTAAATTTTCTCTTCTAAGTACCTTCTTCAGTTTGGAACATATTTTCAAATTTTGAAATTAGCTCAGGCATATTGAAAGGTTGGCAAGTTAGTATGACAGTAGTGAAGTTTGTGTTCTCATTTGATGTGAGTGCAATCATCCAAGTACATTTGGCTGGCTTTGTGTAACATTAAATACCCTTTCTCCATATTGTTTAGTATTGTCTTGACATTTTCTCTCGAGATTAGCAAGGTCAAAACTCAAGTACTCAGAAAGGAGGAAAAAAGAGAAAGAAAATGAAGGGAAATTTTTTAGCACTTAAGCTATTCTTTCTTTTACAGGTTTTACTTTACCCTTTCTTTATTGTAGATGATAATGCTATCAAATCTCCCCTCTATTACTATTTGTTAGAAAGAATTTGAAAATCAAACAATTAAAATGCAAAAGAAAATTGTATTACTGAAGATAGAACTTTGACTTCTCTTGTTATGTTTTATAAAAACTGAAAATTGAACTAAAAATTTAATTAAAATATAATTTATGTTCTTCAGAAGTTGTTAATATTTTAGATATTCTGGAGAGTAGCTTTTTATAAAGGACGTACTCTGTAGAAACTTGAGAGGGAAGGTTATTATTTAAGATAAATAATAAAGTGACTATATTATGTTAATCTATTACATCTGTAGGATATGCAAAAATAAGAAAGACATTTTTCTTGATTTCAAATAACTTCTATTAGGTAATTGGACAAATAAGTAATACTCTATCTAAGAAGGTACAAAGTGAACTCTAAAGGCATTTGGGTGAGGAAAAGATTGTACTTCCTGAGAGAGAGAGAAAAATAATATTTATTCACATGTTTTGATGTTAGACTTAAGCTTTAAGGGAAATTAGAATTTTGGATACTGAGGCTATGAGATGTCTTAAGAATGGCAGTCTAAGCTAACAACATAAGATACAAAAAACAAAGAAATTCTGGGCATATTTAGAAAACACAAAGTGCCACAAGTTTAATATATTAGAAGATACCGAAAAGCCTAAAAAGTTGACTTCATCTGGTAAATTAATATACTTAGTCTATATTAAATGTCCATGGGACAACCTGCAGAGATTTTTAGCAGGATAGTGACATCCCCCAAGCTATTCTTCTGGAATTATTCTTCAGCATCATGTTTGAAGAATGACCTAGGGAATGTCATAGCATGATACACTCTAAGAACTGCAAAGACTTTGACATGACAGGGATGAAAGAAGCATTTTTGAGGAATTTTAGAGGGGAGGAAAGAGCCTAGGTTTTAGGAAGCATTAACTTGGTCTTTTTATTTATTTATTTAATTTTATTGTTGTTGTATTACATCCATCCCCTTTTTCCTCCCCTCTGTCCCCTTCCCTACCCATCCACTCCCCCACAAAGTCAATCCCACTTGTTGCCCATGTCCATGGTTCTTCCATGCTAGTTCCTTGACTAAACTGTTCCCTTTCTTTGCCTCCTTCTCCCCTCTCCCCCTTGCCCTCTGCCCACTGAAGGTCTATTCACTGTATTCATGTATCTGGTTCTGTTTTGCTTGTTGTTTGTTTTGTTCATTATTGTTCTGTAATAGGTGAAATCATATGGTATTTGTATTTCACTGACTGGCTTATTTCATTAAGCATAATACTTTTCAGTTCCATCCATGTTGTTGCAAAGGTTAGGAGTTCCTTCTTTCTTTCTGCTGTGTAGTACTCCATTGTGTAAATGTACCAAAGTTTTTTGATCCAATTATTCACTGATGGACACTAGGGCTGTTTCCAGCACTTGACTATTGTAAATAGTGCTTCTATGAACATACAATATTCAGGCTTTTCTGAATTGGTGTTTCAGGGTCCTTTAGATAGTCCTAGTAGTGGAATTGCTGGATCAAAAGGCAGTTCCATTTTTAGTTTTTTAAAGAAAACTCCATACTGTTTTCCACAGTGGCTGCACCAGCCTGCATTCCCACCAACAAACATTGCACCAGTGATCCCTTTTCCCCACATTCTTGCCAACACTTGTTTTTTGATTTGTTGATGATTGCCATTCTGACAGGTATGAGGTGGTATCTTATTGTGGTTTTAATTTGCATCTCTCTGATGGCTAGTGATGTTGAGCATTCTTTCTATGTCTTTGGGCCCTTTGTATGTCTTCCTCAGTGAGTTGTCTGTTCAGGTCCTTTGCCCATTTTTTAATTGGGGTGTCTGTCTCCCTGGTGTTGAGTCTCATGAGTTCTTTATATATTTGGAAGATCAAACCCTTGTCTCAGATATCATTGGCAAATATGTTTTCCCATACACTTGGTTCCCTTTTCATTTTGCTGGTGTTTTCTTTAGCTGAACAGAAACTTTTCAATTTGTTATGGTCCCATTTGTTTATTTGTTCTTTTATTTCCTTTGCCCTTGGAGAAATATCAGTAAACATATTTCTGCATAGGATATCTAAATTTTTACTGCCTATAATTTTCTCCAGGACTGTTATGGAGAAAAATATGGCTCTGCTTATGTTTAATTCCTTTATCCATCTTGAGTTTATTCTGGTGTATAGTGTAAGTTGGTGGTCTAGTTTTATCTTTTTGCATGTTGCTGTCCAGTTCTCCCAGCATCACTTATTGAAGAGACTGTTTTTATTCCATTTTATGTTCCTTCCCCCTTTGCCAAATATTAATTAACCATAGAGTCCTGGATTTATTTCTGGACTCTCTATTCTGTTCCATTGATCTACATGTCTATTCTCATGCCAGTAGTAGACTATTTTAATGACAGTAGCCTTATAGTATAGTTTGATGCCTGGTATTGTGATCCCTCCTATCTTTTTCTTCTTTCTCAAGATTGCTGTGGCTATTTGTGGGCATTTTTGGCTCCATATAAATTTTTGAAGTATTTTTTCTATTTCTGTGAAGTCTGTCATTGGTATTTTAATTGGGATTGCATTGAATCTGTAGATTGCTTTGGGTAGTATGGAGCTTTTAATGATGTTAATTCTTCCCATCCATGAACACGGTATACATTATTTGTATTTTCCTTGATTTCTTTATTCAATTTTCTGTAGTTTTCTGAGTATAGATCTTTTACCTCCTTGGTTAAGTTTATTCCTAAGTACTTTATTTTTCTTATTACTGTGGTAAATGGGATTTGTTTTCTAGATTCTATCTGATGTTTCATTATTGGTATACAAAATGCTTTTGATTTCTGAATATTGACTTTATATCTAGCTATTTTGCTAAATTTGCTTATTAGGCCGAGTAAGTTTTTGGTAGAGCTTATCGGGTTTTGTATGTACACTATCATATCATCTGCAAATAATGACAGTTTGACTTTCTCTTTTTTAATTTGGCCACCTTTGATTCCCTTTTCTCCTCTGATAGCTATGGCTAGAACTTCCAAAACAATGTTGAATAGAAGTGGAGAAGGTGGACAGCCTTGTCTTGTTCCTGATCTTAGAGAAAAAGCTTTTAGTTTTTGCCCATTGAGTATGATGTGAGCTTCAGGTTTCTCATAGATGGCCTTTATGATGTTGAGGTATGCTCCCTCTATTCCCATTTTGCTGAGTGTTTTTATCATAAATGGTTGCTGTACTTTATCAAATGCTTTTTCAGCATCTATTGATATGATCATATGGTTTTTGTCTTTCATTTTGTTGATGTGGTGTATTACATTTATTGATTTGTGAATGTTGTACCATCCTTGCATCCCTGGGATGAAACCCACTTGATTATGGTGTATGATCTCTTTAATGTATTGCTGGATCTAGTTGGCCAGTATTTTACTGAGAATCTTAGCATCTATGTTCATCAGAGATATTGGCCTATAGTTTTCTTTCTTAGTTGTGTCTTGACCTAGTTTGGGGATTAGAATAATATTGACCTCATAGAAAGAGTTTGGGAGACTTCCCTCTTCTTAGATTTTTTGGAATAGGTTGAGAAAGATAGGAGTTAGTTCTTTAAAAGTTTTGTAGAATTCATCTGTGTAGCCATCTGGTCTGGGGCTCCTGTGCTTTGGGAGATTTTTGATTACTTCTTCAATTTCACTAGTTGTTATTAGCCTATTCAGGATTTCTGCTTCTTGTGGATTCAGTTTTGGTAGATTATACATTTCCAATTTGTCTATTTCACCCAGGTTGCCATGTTTCTTGTCATATAGTTGTTTATAGTAATTTCTTTGTATTTCTGAAATATCATTTGTTATTTCTCCTCTGTCATTTCTGATTCTGTTTATTTGGGTCCTCTCTCTCTCTCTTTCTCTCTCTCTCTTTTTGATGAGTCTGGATAAAGGCTTGTCAATTTTGTTTATTTTTTCAAGGAATCAGCTCCTGGACTTATTGATTCTTTGTATTGTAGTTTGAGTCTCTAAGTTATTTAATTCTGCCCTGATCTTGATGATTTCCTTCCATCTACTTGCTCTGGGCTTTATTTGTTGTTGCTCCTCTAGTTCTTGCAGCTTATGGTTAGGTTGTTTATATAAGCTTCTTCTGACCTTTTGAGGTAGGCCTGTATTGCTATGAATTTCCCTCTGAGGACTGCCTTTGCTGTGTCCCATAGGTTTTGGACTGTTGTGTATTCATTGTCATTTGTTTCCAGAAACTTTTTGATTTCGTCTTTGACCTCATTGTTTATATTCATTACTTAAAAACACGTTATTCAGTCTTCATGAGTTAGAGTATTTTTAGTTTTTTCCCCTGAGGTTGGTTTCTAGTTTCAAGCCTTTGTGATCTGAGAAGATGCTTGGTATGATTTCAATTTTCCTGTATTTGTGGAGGCTTGTCCTATGACCTACCATGTGGTCTATCTTTGAGAATGTTCCATGTGCATTTGAAAAGAATGTGTATTTGCTTCATTGGGTGAAAGGTTCTTTATATATAATCAGTTAGATCCATTTCCTCTAGAGAGTTGTTCAATGCCACAACATCCTTAGTGATTTTTTGTTTGGAAGATCAGTCTATTGTTGATAGTGGGGTATTAAAATCCCCTACTATTAGTGTATTGCTGTCTATATCCTTCTTGAAGTCCTCCAAATATATATTTTCCTTATATAAAATATATATTTTCCTTATATATTTTGGAGCTCCTATGTTGGGTACATATTGTTTACCAGAGTTATTACTTCTTGATGGATTGTTCTCTTAAGTATTAAGAAATGTCCTTTATCTCTTTTTATGGCCTTCATCATAAAATCTATTTTGTCTGAAATAAGTACTGCTACTCCAATCCATTTGCTTGATATATATTTTTCCATCCCTTCACTTTCAATCTGTGTCAATCATTTGTTCTGAGGTGGGTCTCTTGAAGACAAAATATATGTGGGTCATGTTTTCTTATCCATTCAGCTACCCTATGTCTTTTGATTGGTGCATTTAACCCACTTACATTTAAGGTTATTATTGATTGATACTTATTTATTACCATTTTTCCACTTTGTACCTGTGTTCCTCCTTGTCTCTCTCTGCTTCTTCCTTTAAAAAAAAATGTTTTATTTTAAAGCAGACCCTTTAGCATTTCTTACAATGCTGGTTTGTTAGAGATGTATTCTTTTAGTCTTCTTTTGTCTGGAAAGCTCCTTATTTCTCCTTCCATTTTGAATGAGAGCCTTGCTGGGTAGAGTATTCTTGGTTGCAGACCTTTGTTTCCCATTACTTGGAATATTTTTTGCTGTCCCTTCTAGCTTGTATTGTTTCTGTTGAATAATCATTTGATAACCTTATTGGAGCCCCCTTATATGTTATTTGGTGTTTCTCTCTTGATGCTTTTAGGATTCTCTCTTTATCTTTGAAATTTGCCATTTTAATTATAATGTGTCTTGGAGTTGGTCTGTTTGGGTTGATCTTCATTGGGACCCCCTGTGCTTCTTGAACTTGAGTAATGTTTTCACTCATCATGTTAGGGAAATTTTTTATCATGACTTTTTTGAACAGGTTATCCATTCCTTATTTCTCTTCTCCTTCTGGTATCCCTATGATACAGATATTATTGCATTTCATGTTGTCCTGTAGCTCTCTTAAAACCTCTTCATTCTTGTTCAGTCTTTTTTCATTCTCCTGTACTGTCTTAGAATGTTTGTCTACATTGTCCTCCAACTCGCTGATCTGCTGATCTGGTCCTCTGCTTCCTCTAGCCTACTGTTGATTCCTTCTAATGTATTCTTCAATTCAGAAATTGTATCTTTTATTTCTTCCTGGCTCTTCCTGATAATTTCTAAGTCCTTTCTAATGCTGATTTAGCTCTCAGTAAGTTCCTTGTAGCTTCCCTGGAGTTCTTTGTAGCTCCCCTAGACTTGTTTGTAGCTTTCTTTGAGCTGGCTGAACTAATTGAGCTTCTTTATCATCATTGTTTTGAAGTGCTTATCTGCTTGTTTGTTTGCCTCTGTTTCATTTAGTGATCTTTCTGGGGATTCCTCCTTTCGTTTTGGTGATGGACTGATTCTTTATTCCCCCATTTTGGGTGTCTGCTGTTGCTTGATTTTGTCTTGGATTATTCTGCTTTGATTCCCTGCCTTTGTGGAGTACCCTTCTGTGGTTGGAGATTTGTGGAGTTCAGTGTTGCAGTCTCCTAGATTTCCTCCACTTGATGCTCTTGGGGTGGCCATTATGGCGTTAACTTGGGTTTTCTGATTGTATTTTGGATTGATTGTATGTGTTGCTCCTTTCCCTCCAGTTGGCTGATTGAGAGACACTCCTTCTATCCTGTCTCATATACTGTTTTTGAGCTCCTCCTAAAACAGAACCACCAGTTCAGGCAAAATAACCACACCTTCAAAGGTATCTTTCTCCTTCAATCTCCCTTTTGACTGCCTATGAACCTAGCTATATACCCATACCCTCCAAGGTAACCCCCACTTTTAATCACACCCTCAGCTGCAATTGAGCCAGTCTTAATAGGGATGTAGATATGATAAGACTGTTATACAAGGGGAAAAATGATTGTTGACTAGTATAGATAATTATGAAGGGAGCAAAGGAGTAGCAAAGATAGTGGGGATACAAGAGAGAAAGCCAACTTATATCTTCTATAGAAATGAGGAGGGGGAGATTCAGAATGCCTTAAGTGCGAGTGAACCATATATATATATATATATATATATATATATATAGTTGCCATATCTACCTCCCTGTCCATCCTTATAGAACCCTGATTGGCCCATGTGGAGCCAGGACCTGTGTGCTTTTTAGCAGAGAAAAGAATGTGTAGTCCCCAGTAGCGCACCCACAAAAAACAAACGAATAAAACAAAAACAAACGAGCAAACCAAACCAAACCAAACCAAACAAAAACAAAAGAAAAGAAAGAAAGGGTTTAGGTGGCTGGAGAGAGGAGGAATATTTAGATTGAGGACTAGGAATGAGTTGTAGCAGGAATGAGTTGTAGCAGGAGATTGAGAGTAGGGGGAGGGTCTTGGGTATTTAGGTGGATTGAGATAGGGGAGGAGTAAAAATATGTGAGTTGGGGTATACTATGGTATAAACAGTATTTACTTAAAATGCACTAATTGTGAGGGTTGGAAGTAACTTTTGAAAAGGATGTGTGAGGGATTAATAGTTCATGTATCTCTTGGTGTAACTGAGGTGCTTGAGATTAGCAGCGATCTATTTTCTGAGTCTGCATCTTTTACTAGGTCAGGTCTCTGGAGTCTACAGTCTACCTGTGTGGTCTTGGAGTGGCAGAACCTATGGCTGTCACAGTCAGGGCTGATTCTGAGTGTCAGCCCCCAGTTAGGCTAACCCTCTGATAGCCTATCTGGGTTTCTGTGCTGCTGGTGTTTTGGCGCCCTCCCTTCTCTCACTGGTTCTGTGTGAAGACCTGCAGGGTGCCTCTGTGGTATCTGCTGCTCCTCCCCTCCAGTTCCTCGAGGAGGTTCCTGCCTGTGATGGGCACCTGGCTCCAATGCAGGGTGGCCTGCAACTTTGCTGGCTGCTGTGATGGCTGGCCCTACCTCTGCAGCTCCCAGAGGAGGTAGCCCCTGTCTGCAAATGGTGTGTGGCTCCCTGGGGGACCCGCAGGTCACCAGCCGGCAAAAGCTAGCTCTCCATGCAGTCCAGCTCTTTGAGGAGTTTTTCACTGCTGCCTTTGTGATGTGTCCCCCTCCAGCTCCTCGAGGAGGCCTTTGTTGCCTGCGATGGGTGCACCAGTTGTACCAGTTGCAAGTTCCTGGTGTGCAGTTTCAAGTTTTCGTGGGAGCCTATGTGCAGGTGTGGGTGCACAGGGTTGGGCCTCCCCTCTCACTGGGACCCTGAGCCGCCCTCTCCCTGGTGGTGCAGGGGCATAGTTTTCGGCCCTCTTGCCACTCTGGCTGGTGCACTTTCCCGCTCTCCTGCTCCTGTTCCCTGCAGGTCTCTTCTCCGCCTCTGTCCCAATGAGGAGATTCCTTTCTCTGTTGCCTGAGCAAGGCTCTCACTCAGTCCCTCCCCTGCAGGAGTTCAATTCCTTGTTCCCTCTAGTGTTTGCACTCACTATCCACACTTCACTGCTCAGATTTCTAGTCTCCAGGGAGCCTGGAGCTGGCTTCAGTTAGAGACGCCCTTCTGGGTAGAGCCACCACTGCCCAGAGCCAACCTCGGCCTGCCAGCTGGTTCAGAACTGTCTCACCTGCTCTCCTGCAGGTCTCTGCAGCATCTGGGCTGCGCTCCCCTGAGTCCAGATGCTGACTGCTCCAATTCTTAGGGACTTGCAGACATCTCATACTCCCTATCCTGTCCTCCAGCTGCTCTGGCACTTGAGAACACCATCAGCACTGCTCTTTACTCTGTCACCATCTTCCCAGTCCAACTTGGTCTTAATAGTGAAAAAGAATCAAGGAAAAAATCTTGAACTAGAGGTGCAACAACAAGTGCATTTTAGAGGTTTTAGAGTGGGGCACTGTATTCATCTATTCTTTACCTTGTGCTTCTACTCAGGGACTACTCTGTCTTCTCTTTTGACTCCCTTCCTTAATTTCATTTTCCCCTCTCTTTGGTCCCAGGAAGATCTACTGTTAGGTAGGGAATTGGTCCTTCCTTTTAGTCTGTTCTCAGTGCGTGAGAAGACCTCACACCTTAGGATGAGAAGCCACAAGAAGGAATAGCCTTAGCTGGTTCTAACCTTCACACATGATTTCATGGCATAGAGGAAAGTTGAAACTCTTCATTGGGTGAGACTGCCAAGGGGGAGGATGCAAACAGAAGAGAAAAGAAAGTCAAGGACAGAGACTTAGGGAAGGCTTATTTTTAGATGGTGAGAGGAGGACCTAAAGCCTGAGAAGGAGAAAGAAGGACAGATAAGAACCAGATAACCAGAATATAATGAAATAGAAGAGATAAGGGAGTTGCCAAAGGAGTTAAGTGAACAAGAGATAGTGATAAGAGGACCACTTAGATAAAGCAGGTGAATTAAGAGTAGATTTAGTAGAGCTGTGAAGTGGGGGTGGGAAACAAATTCTAGATCACAACAGGCTAAGGAAGAGAGAGGATTTAGACTGAGGATAGAAAGAATCAAAGATAGATGGGTAGAAATGAAACACATCAGAGACAACAGAGACCAAAGTGAAATAAGAGAGGGGTGAACGAAGACAGATGGGGATTTTAGGTATGTCCTTGATGTCCAAAATATCAGTTTTCTTTTTCTCTCCCCACTCAGCTAGGGATGATAACAGCACTTAAAGACTTGGAGTGAGGGCTAAATAACTTAAAACTTATAGTAGCACTTGCCCATAGTCAATACTTACCTCCACATGGGACAGCATGGATACTCTCTATAGAATTACTGGTAAGAACATGATAGATGAGTAGAGATATAGAGGTAAGACATGGAATTGAAGACCTTTTGAAATAATTTATCATGTGCTCCCAGTGAATAATGAGGTAAGATGGAACCAGAGGATCCTGAGATAGACTTTGAGAGAATATGGGAAGAGGGAGGAAGGGATTTGATAATAAATGAGACCATACACAATTATATATGTCAAATATCTATCTATCTATCTAATATATATATATATATATATAAAATTGGGGAACAAATCATCTGCAAGAGTGAATTTTTGGTTTTTATAAGTCAGATAGGCATAATGCTGCCACCCTGTGAACTACAGTTTATGCAGGGCTCAGGGGAAGCTTCTCAGATTTCTTTCATCCTGGCTATTTTTCTGAAAAGACTTGAGTAAGTTAACAAAAGAAACAGGTAATAGCTGGCCTATTGTGTAAAAACATAATATTAGAATCCTCTTCTCCTAAAGTATTGAAGAAAGGATTGTACTACCTCAGGGCTAGAATGTGCTTGGAATTTTTTCCAAGAGATCCAATGATATAGTTAAATCCTATATCATTGGAGCAGGTGAATGGTTGTATTTTGTTTGCTGGTCTCTGTTTTAAACTACCAGCAATGGAGAACTTACTGCTCTGGTCATAAGAAGGAAAGGCCCCAAACTTCCCTTTTTAAGTCAAAATTATCATTTTTGAAACCTACACCCATGGTCATAGTGCTCCCATTTAGTACTCAGTAGACTATGGTAGTATCTTATCTTCATCATCGCCAGTGTGTTCAATATTTGAACATAGCTATTTTGTTCTTTCCATCTCTACAAGGAGAGGGAGATGGGATGGCAAACAGGTTTAGCTTACTCTATCACTCCTTCCTTGATATGTTATTGAGTTACTGTATTACTTCGACTATTTTGGACTTCAATTTTCTTCAGTGTTCCAGAAAGATTGTTCCCAGGAAGAAGAGGATGAAGGCAGTGCACAGGTTATATTTGATCAGCATGAAAAGGAGAAGAACTAGAATCTAAATTTGTATTATTTGATATAAAACTTGCCTGCTGACCAAGCAGAAACAGAAGGTAAACAGAAAGTATGAATGAGAGTCTGAGTTATCTTTACTGTGAAATGGGAATGATAGCACCTATGCCTTGAGGTTGCTATAAGGGTTAAATGAGGTTACAGCCACAGGTTGACATCTTAGAGGTACTTGCTAAAGAGTACCTGTCATGGTTATTATCATTATTATCAACTGATGGCAGTAACAGTAGGTAATAAAATCTATTTTTTTGTGCACATTAAATAAATTTTCTAAGTTGATCAGTAAGGAGAACATGTGCATCAAATTCTTTTATACCTTTTATGAAGCTACTTAGTTGGAACTATATACTTTTTTCATTTAACAAGTAAATATGATGTATCATCAGGCTTCTTGCTGTTCTTTGTGTTCAGAATTTAAATCTGTGGGACAGGTCATGTGGCCATTTACATTGGTATGCAGAAGGCAGTGGCAATTCTGTTTCGTGACAGCCAGTTTAAAATGGGCATGAAAGAGTCTGTTATAACAAGGTTATATTGTATTGATTTGCCTTTCAAGTATTTATTTATTTATTTATTATATGTGCCATTTCTGAAAAATGAAAAGTGCAACAAAGATTCATGGCTATTTCCAGCTTCTGGGAGCTGAATAGATATAAGAGTCTATTTATGGGGTATTTATTTCCCAATATATGCAATGAAGTTGATTCCAAATGATTTGACTTAGAAGCAGAATATAAATCTCTACAGGCACAAGTAGAATTAAGGTTTGCACTAAATCTTGGCCTAAAATACCCCAAAGCAGGTTATGAAAAATTCCTTTCCATGTATCAAATTAAATTTAACCTTATTTAGAACCTGCTGATGTAACAGAACCCCTGGATGATGCTGTGTTTATCACAACATCCATCACCAATTTATATTTGATTTATGGAGGAAATATCTTATTTCTGCCATTATAATGTACATTCTTTAAAGGTAATATCTTTGGCCTTTAGTGCTTTGCATATAACTAACGCTGCAGAGGGTGGGAACTATTATTTATCCTCCCCCCCTTACGTGCCAGGCATTGTTCTGGGCACTTTGACAATAATTTACATATTGCTTCCTGTGAGCTAGGTATTGTGTCCCAGATGTTTAATTTTCATTGTGCAGTTAAGTCTCACAAGAACTATATGACAGGTATTATCTTCTTCATTTTCCAGTTGGGGAAACCCAGATTCTGAGAGATTAAGTAACTTGCCCAGAATTAGCCAGTTCACAAATGCTGAATCCAGGCTAAGAATGCAAGTTTAATTGATTGAAAAGCTCTTTTTTCCATTATTCCTCAAATAGTTTATTAATATCTTTTGATCTAGGAATGAATGCATAAATGAGAATTCTGGGAACATATCTTTTTCTGGACCTAAGACGATTGCTAAAATATAACTCTCACCTCTGAGAGAGACCAAAGAAACAATGTAATAATAATTAATTCTTATTGCTAGTTTACTGGGTGCCAAGCATTTCACTAAGAGCTGAAGACATAAAGGTAAAATGTTTGACCCTGATTCCCACTGGCTCAGGGTCTTTAGGGGGCTCAAACAATGAAAAACTTTGAATATGTAGCTAAGCTAGAAACTTTCCCAATGAGAGGGTACAGGGAGATCAGTACTTTCCGGTGTGGCTGCAGTAAGGCTAAGTTTTACAGACCAGAGGCATCGAACTAGAAGAGAGAAGGTGGGAGAAAAGGAAAACAATATAAATACGTTTTTTGCCTCTTATTTCTGTCAAAAGCTGTTTTTCAACTCATTTACTTGCAACCCATGGTAGCAGCTTGATGTGAGAAAACTCTTGGCAGAGAAGAGAGAGGAGAGAAAAGAAAAGGGAGAGGGGGTAGAGGAAGAAAGAGAGGGGAGGAGGGAGCAGCGAAAGATGGTTGGGGGAAGAAGGGAGGGAGAGAGGGAGGGAAAGAGGGAGGGGGTGAGTCTCCTGGGATTTCACTGCAGTTTGCAGCTTGGCATTGCCTTTTTATCTGGTTTGGGAAATTACACCCTTTCTCAGGAATTGATTGTCATTTTTGATTTTTCTGTACAGAAGATTGACAGTTGAAAGACTGCTGAACTTCTCCGGGATTCTGTACTGTCACTTGCTTCCCTTTTCCTGCCGTCCCTTATTTCCTAAACTAACACCATCCACCACTGCAAGGGGGGTGGGAATGCTGATTTTAACATCCAAATTGGGATTTGAAGGAAAAGGTTGCTCTGAACTAAATGCTCTGAAAGAAGCATTTAGTTAAACAGCACTCAAAATGGCATTTCTCCTGGACTCAAGGTCAAACCAGATCATTTGGGAGTGAAATACAGGGTTGCTGGAAGTGCTACAGAGGAAATGACAAGTTGGAGGGCTTTAACCCTTATGTAGAGCACAAAGGTGGCAATTGTCAGTCACTTCAATGGCAGTGCAGTCAGCAAGGAGACCCTTTTCTTGGGAATGTTGTACTCTTCACTTCTCTTACACACATGTAGTCACTAGTGGTATAGATTTAACATACAGTGTGAGTACAAGAAATACATGCTCTGAGCCCTGGCTGATAGCACAGTGGATAAGGCGCCGGCCTGCCAAACCCAATGGTGGCAGGTTCGATTCCCAGCCAGGCACATAACCAGGTTGCAAACCAGGTCTCCAGTCAGGTCTGTGGCTGGAGGCAGGTGAAACGCAACCATACATGCATGTCTCTCTCCCTCTCTCCCTCTCTGCCTCTCTCCCTTCCCCTCTTTATAAAAATAATGAAATAAAATCTTAAAAAAAAGAAAAGAAAAGAAAAGAAATACATGCTCTGATAAATGTTACACCTAAGGGGTGAACACTACTCATTCCTCTGGTTCATTCCCTCTTAGTTCAGCACTGTCTCAGATGTTCTTATTTTTACACTTTCCATGCCTGGCCTTTATTTAGTGCTTTCATGACAGACTAAGTATTGTTTTCTCTTCGTCCTACTCTTGTGGACTTGATATTATCTAATGCAAACATGATCCTCGTAGGACACTGCAGTCCGTCTTGTTCCTGTCCCCTCAGCAGCCTCCCTTTTCTCTCCCCTTTTGATTTTAAGCAGTTTTCCTAGCTTGTCACAGTTGTGTGTACAACACATCAACTGCAGCATCTGCGTTGATGCCTTTTTCTATTGTGAAGTCTTGAATTGCTTGGGATTCTGTCTTTATGACTTAATGGTTTCCCTGTTTAAGATTTTAGATTTGACAATATTTTTCATCCTCACTGTGATTTTATTTATTCCTACTCCCCTGCCATGAATCATTTAAATGGGTGTTTACTGATAGTTTGATGTAACTGTTAATTAGAATGAGAAGGTTGGTTAAATCATTCTTCCCTTTAGGTGACCCTTCTGTCTCTCAGTATTTTCTTCCTAGAAAAATATTTGGTTTTGAAAAAAGGAGGAAAAAATACCAATGGAGAAATATCTTAGATCTAAGATGCTGTTAATTTTGAAGAGACCTCATTTCAGGCAAATGTGAAATTTTCTATATTTTTCATACCTCAGTCACAGCTCATATCAAACTGTATGTCAATAATTACTATAAATTTCTATCTTTCATATTAGCATGTACTTTAAGGACAGATAGTTCCTCTTATTCATCTTTATGTCCCTAGCACCTAACAAAATGCCTGGCATCTAGCAGGCCCTACATAAAGGTTCTTAAATGTACTTTTCTTACTGTTATCTTCTGGGAGTATAAGAGTTTTAATTTTCCCAGTAAATATTATATAACATTTATACAATTCAGATTCAAATATTTTGTGGTGGGCTTGCATTGTTGGTTCAGAATTTAAGTAACTATATACCCAAAGGCTCTTTTAAATTGTGAATGTGTTTTGCACAAACACATATTAGAACATTAAATTATGCAACCAACTTGAGAGAATGCTTTTGGAAAATATGAACATATGTGATTTAAAAACAGAAAGGTGAAAATTAGCATCCCCAAATAGAAGTTCTAAGAAATGTGAAGGATTTAAGAGATGGACTGCATCTTTACTATATCATATAAAATGTTAAGAAGAAACTCAGTCTTTCATCTAGGCATTTAATTGTTAAATCAGATGTTTAGATGCTATCTAGCCCTCACCCAGATTTCTATTATTTATCAAAAGCCACAGTCTGCTAAACCAGTACAGATGGATTGACTAGCTATTCTGATTGTAATCAACCATAAAAGGAAACAAAATGCCCACATGTATTTTTGTCCATTGAGTCATCTGGGGCAGAGTGGGAGATTAAACATGTACAAAAGTGCTGCACATCAAGCGCAAATACAAAGGTACTATCCTTGAAACAGAAGAAAAAGAATCCTGAATAAGAGCTCCCAAATAGCATTTTCATGAAGACAACAGAAATGCTGCAGTCTGAGGGGGAGGAATTCAAAGTGAAATGAGCTAGCAGGGATGCTGTGACATGGAATCTTCTCAGCTGCTGCAGGGAAGAATCTTCAAAAGCCCTAAAAAGGAAGAAAAGTATCTTCTATATGGATATGATGAAAAAAAAATGGAGAGGGAGGAAAATTTAGAAGCTCTTTTGTAGATAGGTATGACTGTTTCCAAGCTTATGCCATATGGGGAAAGGAGAGGAGTTAGAAGACATGAATTAGATATGAAGTGTTTTTAGAAGATTGGAATAAAAATTGGGTATTCTTATGTTGAGACTGGAGTTATATTGTCAACTTCTTTATATATGTCAGCTAGAGTAGTTTTTTTGCATGTATTTCATGGTTTTACATATTACAGGAAAACTTACAGGCTATCAGCTCCTTCATATTTCTTTAGAGTTTTGTTTATATGACATCAAAATATTAGAGAAAATTTAAAAGTAAAGCTGAATAATTATTTATACCTTGCTAATGATAAAGGTACACTAGGAATGTAACACGATGAGTTATCTGGAACTCAGAATGGCAGAAATAAGTTATGGAAGAGAATGAAGTTAGAGGGAAAAAGCTTGAATTTTGGTGCCAGATATTCATTCATTCATTCATTCATTCAGTAAATACAGGGTGAGACAAAAGGAGGTTTACTGTTGTGAGTCTGTGAAACTATTCTTATATTATTATTTATTAATTATTGCATTATCTTCTATAGAAACAATGGTAAATCTACTTTTACCCTACCCTGCATGTATTAAGAGCCTTCTATAGGTCAGGCACTGTGGTGGCTTCTTTTTTTTTTTTTTTTTTTTAATTTTTTAAAGATTTTATTTCATTATTTTTAGAAAGAGGGGAAGGGAGAGAGGCAGAGAGGGAGAGAGACATCAATGTATGGTTGCTTTTCACCTGCCTCCAGCCACAGACCTGATTGGAGACCTGGTTTGCAACCTTGTTATGTGCCCTGGCTGAGGAACCGAACCTGCGACCTTTGGGTTCTCAGGCCGGCACCTTAACCACTGTGCTACCAGCCAGGGCCTTGTGGTGGCTTCTTAAGTAAACAGTAGAGGAAAAGGAGATGCCTGCCCCATGGCACCTGTAGATTAGTAAGGGAGAAAATTATTAAATAAACAGTCACACAATGAATTTAGGATTGCATTTTTCCAATAGATAGGAAAGAATAAAAGTGTCATGAAAGAGAGAGATTAAGGTGTTTGAGGAACTAAAATAAGTGTTCTAGTTCTTTTTTTGAAAGTTACTTGGGTTTTTACTGTGGGAAAGTTACTCAATCTCTTTGAACCTCAGTTCAAAACTTTGAAAAAGGTTACTAAATAATGTGTGAATAAAATGAAGTTAAAAGGGGAAAGTGTGGCTCAGTTGGTTGGGTGTCATTCCCCAAAGTGAAACAATCAGGGTACATTCTTGGGTTGTGGGTTCAGTCCTTGGTTGGGGAATATCTGAGTGGCAACCAATAGAGGTTTCTCTCTCACATCAATGTGTCTGTCCCTCTCCTTCTCCCCTGACTTCTGCTTTCTCTAAAGGTAAGTAAATAAAATCTTAAAAAAAAAAAAAAAAAAAAAAGGAGAAAGTGTCTAACATCAGTTTCAATCTTTTGTATATCTAAGTAATAACTAGAAAACCCATTTGTTCCAATTATATTTCCATATATACAATCAACATTTTTTTCTCTTTCCTAAGTAAATATTGGGTTGGCCAAAATATTCATTTGTTTTTTTCTGTAAGATGGCTCCAGTAGCATTTAGTTGTCTTTAACATCATTCAGAACTATTTTGTTAGCTGGTATTGTGACAGCTGTTAAATCAGCATGCATTAAAAAGTAACATTGGTAAATTTTTGTGTAGCCATTTTAATATTGAAGATGAAAGAAAATATGCAACATCTTCACATTATATTTTATTATTTCAAGAAAGGTAAAAACACAACGAAATGCAAGAAAAGATTTGTGTAGTGTATGGAGAAGGTGTTGTGTGTGACTGATTGAATGTGGCAAAAGTGGTTTGAGAAGTTTCATGCCAGAGATTTTTGGGTGATGCTCTACTGTCAGGTAGACCAGTTGAAGTTGACAGCTATCAAACCGAGACATTAATTGAGAACAATCAATGTTAAACCACATGGGAAATAGCCAATGTACTCAAAATATCCAAATGAATAAACTTATTGGTGAAAATTTAAAATTTGTCTTTTATTTTACAGGAAAAAACTACATGGACTTTTTAGCTAACCCAATAAAAACAGAACCTGACCCCAGACCTACCAATAGAGATTACTGAAAATTGACCTTCAATTCATTATATTCCCTTTGCTCTCAGGAAGGATCCTATTCTGTCTTAGCCAATTAGCCATAGATACAACTTCTATATCAAAATGTATTCAAAGTCTCCTTCCTTGTTATTCTATTACCAGCAAATAATTCATAACTTATTTTTTTTAAGAGGTTGAAAGAGCCTCTTTATTTTTGCACTGGTATTCTGATCAATCTGTTGTTGCCCTGTGGATTTCATCTTGTAAACACATTTTAGAGGATTGTGTGTAAGTGATTTATTCTTGGGACTGGGCATTCAGGATGGCCTGAAGTCCAAAGTTGTTTGGCATAAAGAAGAGTGTTAATATTTCAGGCTAACAATTAGCACAGTGGGGTGAATGTAACTGAATGGTGCTTTTAAGATTCAAAGCCCTTCAGTGCCCTAGAGTTAACATGCTAATTAATTGATAATCCAGTACATTGAGAGCTGAAAGTAAATGAGTAACAATCTCTGGACCACCCCTCAGAGGTTAATTTCTTTAAAATGGAATTTTTTATGGCCCAAGTTTTCATGGTTTGCCTCTTTTTCTTAATGAGTAAATTTTGGTTCATCAAGTAATCTGAAAACTATATTTCTGGTTATTTCAAATTTCAGAATTGAATTCAAGAGCATCTTAGCATTTGAAGCGCCAATTGTTGATGTATAAATATATTTTTTCATCCATTCTTTTGCCAAATATTTTAATGGCATACATTGTAGATTCAGAATGAATTTTTCCAACCTGGAAGTCATTTCTAATTCTGGCAATATACATTACCTGATTGGGGAACCAATGACTGCAAATTTTGTTATCCAGGAGCTTTTAAAAAGACTGCTTTTTGGGACTTATCTCAGATACACAGAATGAAAAATTCTAGTGGTGGAACCTCAAAATCTGTAGTTAAAAAATAAATCTCTCATGGCAATTGGTGCCTAAGGTCTGAGGCTATGTCTTTTAGGACTAACAGAGCAAGAGGAAAGTGGCTATGTGTGTGTTTTGCGCTAATGTGAATCGCTTTTTGCCCAGGGGCTCATTTCTGACAGTCATTACAGGTGTAATCAGTGATTCTGCTGATTGCATTTATTCCTCCCCCTCTCTAGTTATGCCCCAGATGTGTTGTAATTCAAAAGGAATCTTCATTTTAGGTACTGGAAGGGAAGGTAATATTGTTCACAGAGGGGAATCCTTGCTCACTTAAAAATATTCTCTCTTTTTTGGTAGTACTCAGAAGATACTGAGAATAAGGCATGTTCATGTGTTTTTGTGTGTGTCTATGAGTGTAGACACACACAAAAGAGAATAATAATAACCTTGATGAGAAGCCCTTTCATTAGGATTATACCATAAGAGTCTATAAAAACATTCCTAGGTAAATTGCCATTTTGTGAGCTGCTCAGTTTGAATTATTCAGCTGCGGTTACTATGGAACTGCGAGCCTTGCTCACGTTGCAGAGGAAAAAACTGATGGTTCCCCCGTGTCCCCGCACTGTGGAAGAGCTTATTAAGGGAAAAGTATTGTGCTCTCTTCGAAGAACACACAGACAACAACAGAATGTCCACAAAGGGTTTTAGGTGTGCCCTTTGTTGGTGGGGCTGGCACTTTCAGGTGAAGCTTATTCTCTGAAGTGTTACCATGCCTCCTTCATGGACGCAGTTATGTGTAAGTCAGCCCAGTCCTAAGGATATGACAGTTTGGAAGAATGAAACTAGCTTGGTCTTCTTTTTGGATACGATGATTGAAATAACTATTTACTATTTTTATTTGACATTTAATATTTTCTCTTTATGCTGCAGGGATATTGGCAATATAAAAGATGATTCCAAGAGAAGGTTACTCCATTTCACAGAAGAGGAAACTGAGATTCAGAGTAGGTAAAGAACTTGGATTTGAACTAAGTTTTAACTAGAAACCCTGAAATTTGTCACTGAGTTAGAATATACAGTGTTGACCCAGTGGAGTAGACCCCTTGAAAGCAGTTATTCTCCAGGAACCAAGGGTATAACTGTTATCAAAGAAACCCTGGTTCTTCTCATCAACACAGTAGAGTTGCAGGTCAATGAGCCTATTAACATGCACATACAATTTATTAGTGAACAGGAGAGCAAAAGCAAGTCACCAAAGGCTGAGGTGGCAAGTCATGCTAGGGTAGCCAGAGGTCCTGCAGCCAGAAGGCAAGGGCACCAAGAGAGCAAGTCCTTTGTTCTCAGGGCATATATAGTTGGTGGGATGGGGGTGAAGAAGTTACATTTGGTTGGTGGATAAAGGTGATGCCAGCTTTCCTCAGGAGGATGTGACTACCGAAACATAGGTATGTGTGAGGGTTTGTCAGCCCAAATCCCCACCTTGCCCTAGACCCCATTTGTTCATCTTGCATGTGTGATGGGAGGGCAGGCAGTCAGAGTTGCTCTTCCTATGGGCTTTTACTTGGGGCACCTTGGACTCTCTCCTGCCCCCTGGCCCTGGGATGAAAGCACAGCTTCAAAGGCTCTCCCTCCCAGGCAGTGGAAAGGACACATAGAATTTCAAGGACTGACCTCCTCCGTGCCAGCGTGGCTTTCTCTTGTGATGTTTGGAACACCCTGCAATGCTATCAGACCAGCCCAGGACTGCTGGGCCAGTAGGCGAGACATGTCATCCTCTGTCCCCAGCCCCTCCATCCAGTTCCTCCCAGACTGCGTTGGTTAGGTCTCTGCCTCCACTTTCTGTCTGCTTGCTACTCACCCCATTGCAACATAACTGCTGCCCAGACTGAGGGGAGATGTTGAGCATGTTACATATAGGCAACAAAGCCCACTCTGTCATCCCAGTACTGGTGCCAGAAATTTGTGCCCCACTAAGTGACCACAACTATGTTCCTTCATTTGGGTGTATGAGGTCATGTGACACTGTAGGGGAAATTTGTAGATTCTTATCCTCTCACCCACACAAGGTAAGTTGGATGGTGAGAGAGCAAAGTCTTGAGGCATGAATTGGCTAACACTAACCTTGGTAGCAGGCATCGGTCAGAACTTGGGAGGTTGAGAACGGACAGTCTGCCAATATGTTGTTAGCCCCATGTTACCGAAAGGAAATGGAAGCAAAGTGAGTTGAAGTTTTCAGGTTTGCATAGGATACTAGTGAAAAATTAATTCAGCAGTAGATCCACAACTTCTTTTTACTCATTTGTAAAGTCAAAGTATTTTATTGAGGGAGGGGGACTGAGAGGTAATGTAGTTGAGCCTTATTTCACACATAAAAAAATGAGAGGCAGAGAGATAACACACTGTGTGAGAAGTCCCACAGCCTGGAGACTGGAAGGGCAAGGAGGGAACCCCAGTCTTCTGTCATCAAGGCTGGCTTTTGACGCTACACCTGACCCTTTTCCTGTCAGGGTGGATCCTCTTGAGGTTGTGTGAAGAACATCTTCTGGCTAGTGGAGGGAGAGCTGGGTGTGGAAAGGTTGACTCTGGAAATGAACAAGGGATAGTTGGGGGCTACATGAAGATGACTAGAAAGGAGCCAGGCGAGGGGAACCAGATGACAGATAAATTGTACCACATAGAGTTGTGTCCAGAATTGTCCCAGGGTGATGTGGTTATTTTTAAGCTTCCAGGAGTTGTGAAGCTCCAGTTACTGAAGCAAACTGCATTCCTAAGAAGAAACCTACAAGCATTGGAACCTTATTCTCTCCTTTGGGTTTTATTCCCTCAGTGTTCACCTTTCATATACAAAAACAGTTGCTTAAAAGCCTGGGAGGTTCTCTCCCAATTACTTTTGCAACTGTGAACTGCTTTTAACTTCTATCCTGAGTGTCAGTCCTTCACAGGGCGTCCTCCCAAATATTATGGCCACTGTCTCTTCCACAGAGATGCTGAGTTGGTGTCACTGAATGGCCAGTGTTTACAACACATGTTCCAGCTTTCTAGGGAAAAAATTATAGGTGGCAGATAAGCAAGTGATTGAATTTGCCTATGGTATTGGGCTGGTCAAAAAATTTGTTTTTTTCCCTGTAAAATGGCTCTAGTAATGCTTACTTGTTTTTCACTTCATTCAAAACAATTTTGTTAAGAGTGTATTGTGACAGTTGTTACACCAGCATGCATTTAATAAGAAGTACCAACATTGATGATGGATTTTTGTGTAGACATTTTAATATTGAAGATGGAAGAAAATATGCAACATCTTCAGCATATTATACTGTATGATTTCAAGAAAGGCAAAAAAAACGACTGAAACACACACACAAAGATTTGTGCATTGTAATATGGAGAAGATGCTGTGATGGATTGAATGCTTCAAAAGTGGTTGGCAAAGTTTCGTGCTGGAGATTTCTCGCTGGGTGATGCTCCACGATTAGGTCGATTAGTTGATGTTGATAGTAATCAAATCAAGACACTAATTGAGAACAATCAACGTTATACCACACAGAAGATAGCTGACATTATCAAAATATCCAAATCAATGTATATTGGTGAAAATAAAAATATGTGTCTTTCCTTTTATCAAAAAAATTAAGTGGACTTTTTGGCTAATCTATTTGAGCATGATCTGGGAGAGTAAGTCCTAAGTTTCCAAGTTTTGGTATGAATAAAACTATTTAATAAGCTTATTAAAAACATGTACCTTGGGACCCACCACCCCCTGGTCTAGAGTTGTTCATTCTGAAAGCCTGGATTCAGAAATCTACCTGCTTCACAAAGCCCTAGGTGGTTTAGCTCTAAAAAGTTCCTGGATTGAACTTTGAGAAAATTCATAGAGAGTCTTGCTACTCAAAGTGTGGCCCTGACCATGGGGGAGCCGGCACAAATACAGAATCCCAGGTCTCACCCCAAGCCTCCCAAATCAAAACCTGTATTTGAACAAGATTCCTAGATGATTCCCACGTATGTTAGAGTTCCAGAAACACTAGTTTAAAGGGTGTATTGGTTTGCTGTTATACCCCCATCCTACCATAACAAAACACCACTGACTGGGTGGCTCAAGCAACAGAGATTTATTTCCCCACAGGTCTGGAGTCTGGAAGTCTAGGATCAAGGGTCAGTAGGTTTGGTTTATTCTGAAGCTTCTCCCCTTGGCTTGCTTGCTGTCTATTTCAAGGACTTGACTCCGTGTAAGCACATCTCTGGTGTCTCTTTGTATATCGAAATTTCCCCTTAGTAGAGCAATAGTCAGGTTGGATTTGGACACACCCTAAGGATGTTTTTGTTTGTTTGTTTGTTTGTTTGTTTGTTTTAACTTAATCACTTCTTTAAAGGCTCTATCTCCAAATAAAGTTATGTTTGGAGGTATTGATTATTAGAGCTTCAGCATAAGAATTTTAGTGGAACACAGTTTAGTCCTCATTAGACAGTATGGTGACCATTAACAGCCATGCTTATATGCAACAGTCATTGACAAGAACCCTGCAAAGTTCAGAAACTCAGATCTAACGGGGCCTGAACTTCTTAACCATTCTTTATCTTGTGTTCTTTATCTTTGTAAATGGCACTATCTTTGGCTTAATTTGTCCATGCCAGGTATTTTGGAACCTAATGCTCCCTTGATCTTGCCATCACATTTAATTAGTTACCACATGCACCTGTATTTATCTCTACTGTCTTTCAAATACAACATCCCACCACCACCACCACCACCATTCAATGCCCACTACTCTGGTCCCTGCCTCCTTAGCTCTCATCAAACTGAGCATACCCCTTACCATGTACTGGAAATATTAGCTCACTTTCATATAGATATCTCATCCACTAGTCTTATTTTCCGGTTAGAGTCCTTATTTATATTAGCCAGAATGTTTGTTACAAAAAAAATCTGATATTATTCTCCAGCTTAAAATCACCCATGGCTTGCATTGCTCTAAGAAAAAAAATGTCACCTCCCTAGGATGGCCTACAAAGCGATGTCAGATCCAGCAAATGCTTCCTTTGTCAGACCCATCTCTCCCTTCACCTCTGACTTTAATTTTTCATGATCATTGAGTTGTCTAGCCACATTGGATTTTCTAACATTTCACATTGTGTCTCATGTGAGAGCCTTTGCAAAAACTGCACCCTCTAACCAGAACTCTATTTTTCGTTTTCTTTTTTGTTCCCTGTTCTCAATTAACATTTTGTTACTTCTTCTTTTTTTTTTTTTAACATTTTTTTTGGTACTTTTTCCATGATTATTTTTTCTACAGATTTTATTTATTATTTTTAGAGAGAAGGGTAGGAAGAGAGGCAGAGGAGAGTCATCAGTGTAAGTTTGCCTCTCACCTGTCTCCAGCAAAGCACCTGGCTGGAGACCTGGCTTGCAACCTGGTTATGTACACTGGCTGGGAATCGAACCAGTGACCTTTGGGTTCACAGGCCAGCACCTTATCTACTGTGCCACCAGCCAGGGCCTCCATGATTATTTCTCCTCCTTGTACCCTCTTCCATCTCCACCTACCCTCTCTCCCACCTCGGCAATCACCACACTGTTATCATGAGTCCTATTCATTTTTAGCTCCATCCCTCTAACTGCTAACCCCCAACTGAAACTGTCAGCCTGATCTCTCTCTCTGAGTCTATCTCTGTTTTGCTTGTTCAAACCTCAGCCCATATGTCACTTCCTTCCTCAAGCCTTTTACCTCAATTGTCTGGCATGGGTCACTTTTTTCAGTGCCCCTAATACTGTCCATTGAACCATGTAGGGAAAGCTTATTTACCTGTTTGTTTTCTGCAGTGTACTGAACACTCTTTGAGGGCAGGGATTGTGTATCACTTACAACTGTATTTCTGAAACCTGTCCAGTGAGGACAAACAGCCAGTTCTCATACATACTTGTTGAATGTACTAGTAAAGGAATCATTGTTTATATGAATTCTAAAAGCCTGGGAAATGGAGCACCTGAATTCAAGTACAGATAATTGACACTAAAGTGACTTTCTTAGGGAGTAACTTCTAATTGGAAACAGATATTGAGCAGAAGGACTTGGTTTTCCCCTGAAGTTAAAAAAATTTAGCTTTAAAAGCATGTGGTCTTTGAACTTTGAATGTACTTCAAGACGAAGGGACAGAATCTGAAACAGGGCTGGACACTGTGCCACTGTAGCCTGAACCATCCTTCAAATATTTGTCTTCTATGAATTTGTAGGTCACCTGCTTCCCAGAATTACTGTGAATCCAGTCTGGTTTTCCCTCCTGATGCAGCGGCCCAGAGGAAATATTATGAGATGTGCTCTTCCAGTCCTCAACACAGGAAAAAGAGTAGTGTAGTAGGGATCCTTGTTCTTTCCTGGACTCTGCTTTTAGAACTTTTGTTGTAACTGGGTCTTAGAGAGTAGTTACCAAATCATACTTGTTATTTGACATTGGTTCAATATTTGTTTTTCTTACATGGCTGTAAATTCCATAAAGTCAGAGATCAAATCTATCTTGTTCACCACTGATTAACTAGCTCTTATATTTAAGCTCATAGCAAACACTTAGTTAATGCTGGCTGATTTAGAAGAGTGTTTCTTAGAGAGTTAGGAGGTGATGCACTAGAAACAGAAGAAAGTGACTGTTCACCAATGGAAGATGAAGCATGGAGGCAAACAAGTCCCAGTGCAGATCTAGAGCCTGAGAAATGTACGGCCATCAGCGTTATGAAGGTTTATTGTCATAGAGTATTGCTGAGACTTAAAGCTTTTGGGAAATATGATAGTATAGAAGGAGAACCTTTTTAGCCTGTGTGTATAGTTATAATATTAAGTAATATGAAGTAAATACCATATACTATGCATTGTTTCAAGTGCCTTACAAATATCAAAGTATTTAATTCTAGCAAAAAATCCATGGTATAGATGGTACTATTAGAGTCCTCTTGAACAGCTAAAGAAACTGAGTCAGAAAAGTTTTTCCAAGTTTATACAGCAGAGACAAGCTTTAGACCCATAAGCTTAGCTTATGAACCAAGGTACCCATAGAAAGAACAGGGAGAAAGGTGATTCCTCCTATTCCTTCCAATCATATTTTGTAAGTATTGATATAAAAAAAGCCACTTTTCAACTAAAATAGCAAAATAAATTTCAGAGCTTGATGCCTTGTCCTAAGAGTGTTATGCTTGGATTTTCACTGAGTGTACGTCTAGGGACTGACAATGGCTTTGCCTAAACTGCCCCAAGTACCGAAATGACCCATAGATAGTGTGATAGCAAAAGGCTTTCTATTAAAGTGCCTTGAATTGCTCTTGGCAGCTTATCCTCCCAAAGGAAGAAGCATCGGAAAAATAAAATGTAGCAGTCTTTGCATTGCTCAGCCAGCCGCCTGTCACTGTCCTAAAGATGAGATGCACCAGAAACTGTAAGTTGTCTTAAAGGTTCAATTGCATTTTTAGTTTATTTGATTTTCTTATTAAGAAAGTAGTTTACAAGCCAGGTCTCCAGCCAGGTCCATAGTTGGGGGCAGGTGAAAGGCAACCATACATTGATGTCTCTCTCCCTCTCTGCGTCTCTCCCTTCCCCTATCTCTAAAAAATAAAAATTAAAATCTTTAAAAAAAGTTCAATTCATTCAATGTTACCTTTTAAAAAATAGAGCTATTTACTATTTTAAATTGAACTGGCACTAACATAGGTTAAGGGGATTGCTTCCCACCAGCCCAGTTCATGGAACTGCTTAAGAGCATCCATTATCACATGTCAGTCACAATTGACACGCGCTTTTAGCCCTGTGTTTTCATGTTATATTTAGATACACATTTTGCTATCTTATTAGATATTTTCTATTCCCAAAAGAGCAACACATACACTGCGTGGAATAGTTTCATATATGTATAGTGAAAAATACATATTTTTCTTATTCTTTATTTTTTTTTTAAAGAGAGGAAGGGAGAGAGGCAGAAAGGGAGACAGACATCAATGTATGGTTGCGTCTCACCTACCTCCAGCCACAGACCCGACTGGAGACCTGGTTTGCAACCTGGTTATGTGCCCTGGCTGGGGAATTGAACCTGAGACCTTTGGGTTCACAGGCTGGCGCCTTAACCACTGTGCTACCAGCCAGGGCGAAAAATACATATTTTTGATGGTAAATCTGCTTCTAATTTTAAAGAAACAGTTTTGCTGAATTATAGCTTTAAATGTATATTTATTAAACAATAACTGCTTTGAGGAAAAAAACAAACTTCAAATCCCTAAGGATTCTGGGCCTTTTGAAATCAGATTCATCTGATTTCTAAACATATGCCTGGTGAAAATGGCCCTCTTGATCCTTAACTTTGCACCTCATTAGGAGGTATTAGACAGAATCTATACCACAGCGCTCCAGCCAGCTGATTTTCTGGTTAAAAGCATGCATTTGAAAGCATCTTTACATACAAGACCTATCCTGAAAGTATTGGCTGCACAAACTGTTTTAACTATATTGACATTGGCTTGATACTCTCTGAACAGACCTTGTATAGATTCATTACAATGGTTTGATCTTTAGTTTGACTTTTTAGGTAGCTGTTGCTATCCAGCAGTCAGCATTATATCTGCATCATCGGATGATTATTTAAAGAAAGTTTCACTTTCTTCTTGTAAGCGTATAAGTGTGTGTGTGTGTGTGTTTGTGTGAAAGAGAGAGAGAACCACAAACCAGAGGTCTTTATAATAAACTGTTAAAATCAAAAGCAAAGGCTCATCTCTCCATTTTTCTCACTCCTGACTCATTCTTCTTTTCTCTTTGTTAATCTGTAGGAGAGCAAGGAGATGATTTACTGGAATAGCTCCCTCCCTTAAACATGGTGATATGAATGTCCTGCAATAGCTGTGGCAAATACGGCAAGACTCCCACTGTGTTTTTACTAAGCTCAGCTTGCTCTTTCCTGGGGCTTTGGAGAGAAGCCCATTTGTTCACTTGAGCATTATGAATATCTTTGACATTTTCTTCGACAGCGCCTCAGGCTGTTGTAGTGGCCAGGGCTTTTAACAGGAGGGTTAACTGCCTGAATGTCAGAAAGCTTCAATAACCACATGCTTTTCTAGCAAATAAATTCCCATGGTTTTGTACTTCCAGGTGGGTCTAGGAGCTGGTCACACATTCACGGGTTGTGTGTGGGGATGGGGAGGAAACGGTGGGGCTCCAAGGAAAATTTCTGCTGTCCCTGCATTTGAGCTTTGGCAGTCCTGTCCTGCCTGGGGATTAGGATGACAGAGCATGGACTGGAGCTCACAGAGCAACCTTGATAATTATATATTCATTTTTTTGTAACCTACATATTCCAAAGCCCAACTCTAAATCCATCAAACAAAATTGTGAGGATGGAAATTGCTGGGTCCCTCGGAACTTAACTATTCTTGTCTCCCGCCTCCTCCTGGTGATTAGAAATGAGGTCTAGCAGCCAGGTTTTTCTTAATTCCCTCAGTGTCTTCAACTGAAAAATAGAGGTCATAACAGCACCTTCCTGACTAAGTTGTTGTGGGGGTATAAAGAAGACAGAGGGAAATACTAAGTATGAATACCCTCTACAGATCAAGTACTGCACTATGGTTTTGTTTATTTTCTCAAATGTATTATTCCTTATAATTATGAGGTAACTGAGCTCAGTGAGATTAAATGACTGGCCAAAGTCTCTTGGCAGAGCTGAGACTCAGACGTACTCCACCTCCTAAGAGTTATTCTCTCTTGGGTGCTTTCTTTTAGTGAAACAATAAAGATGTTGGCTTTAGATATTTCAAGGTAATTCTCAGATGCTCTGGAGGAATTTTACAGTATCAGCTTGTTTTTCAGTACTGTTTACTAGGATTTCTTTCTCATTTGACACAATTACTATTTCAGAATTTTTACTTCTCTTTCATATTCCACATTAAAGGACGTCCTTAGTACCTGAGGGGATAATGTTGCCCCCAACTTCTCTGAGCACTTTTGGGCACTCAGGGTTGAAATACCTCAACCTCCCAACCCCAAATTCATCCATGATTATACCCATCATGGTTATCTTTCTTCTAATCTCAGAGGTATAGTAACATGAAATAATATGAGAGGACTTACTGACCCTTTACTATGTATCAGGTACTTTATGTGGCTCAATCTCACAATACTTTGAGATGGGTACTACTACTGTTCACTTTTTACACAGAAAGACAAGGAAAAGTTACTATGGCAGAGTTATGTCCCCCCCAATTCATATGTTGAAGTCCTAATTCCCAGTATGATGGCATTTTGAAATGGAGTCTTTGGGAGGTAATTCAGTTTAGATGAGTTCATGAGAGAGGGGCACACATGATTAGTGCCTTTACAAGAAGAAGTACCTTTTATCTCTCCTGTCATATAAGGACACAGTGAGAAGACAGCCATCTGCAAGCCAAGGAGAATGCCCTTACTGAGGAGCTGAGTTGGCTGGCAACTTGATCTTGGACCCCCCAGCCTCTGAGACTGTGAGGAATAAATTCCTGCTGTTTAAGCCACCCAGTATATGACATTTTGTTATGTTAGATTGAGCTAACTAACATGGAATTAATTTGTCAGAAGTTAAACAGCTGTCACATGAAGAAGACCTCAATTAGTCTGGCACATGGCTGCCCAAACCAGCTGCTCCTTTATGCAAGGGTGAGTGAGACCTCTACCTGAGATTTTGCTCCTCTATCTAGTCTGGCTTTTAGCACCTTCTGCAACTTGCACCATCACTTTCATTCTTACATTTTCAAGTTGAGTTTCAATTGTTTTCTCTTTTCCTTCTTTAGATATATATGCTCTAATCTCATGCATCTTAAACTGTATTGCTGTCCTTCATTCCCCAGTGAGTAAGCTATCTTAGCTTCCACAATCCATGCAGCCTGTCCTATTGCTGTGTTCAGTGATCTCATGCTAATGTTTCACAACACTGAGCCTTTTTGGGTGGCAGTTTTCCTCTTGGTTTGCTAACATGAAACCATTCTCCATTGAGTCTTCTTTGATCATCCTGGTTAAATGTCAGTGTTTCCCAGAACTTGGACCATCGACCACCTTCTCTTCCTACGGTCTCAACCCCAGAGATCTCACTTACTCTCACAGCACTATGGCTGCTGACTCCAGGATCTCTATATGTGGTCTAGACTAGTATGCAGCTCATAGCTTGCTTTCTCTGTTCAGGTCTGGATTTTGTTGTTCTTCAAATGTCAGCTCCCAGTTTAAAATGACACCCCCTGCCTAACCCTGCAGTTTCCCTTTTTAAAATCATGTATCCCCATCTGACTTAATATTTGTGAATTTCTTTGTTTTCTGTTTTTGCCCATTAAATGAGTATGTTAGAAGTTGGGGTAGAATAGAGTGATTAGAAACAGAATCCAGAAACCAGAGCTTGAGTGTGAATTCCAACTAACTATAAATTGATTTATATATGTGCCTCAGTTGCCATATTTATGAAATGAGGATAAAATTAAGAGTACCATTCAATATTAGCTGACAAATGTCTTCTGTGTTCCAGGCTCTGTTCTTGGCATCGGGTATGTAGCACCATATAGAGACCTGGAGAAGGAAACTTGTGTCCTCCCAGAGATTATACTCTAGTGAGGGAAGACAGATGATACACAAGGTGAATAAGCAAACTATGTCATTTGTCAGCCAGTGGTAAGACTGTAGAGGAAAAGTGAATCAGGAAAAGGGAAGGGTAGCAAAGGTAGTGTTCAGTACAAATCAGGGTGGTCAGGAGAGGTGATCTTTGAGCAAAGGCCTGAAAGCACAGGCCATATGAGAACCTGGGAGAAGAGCTCTGCAGGCAGAGGGGCAGAAAGTGCAGGGCCCCTTCTCCAGGTCATCTGTTGCTTCCCTACCTGTTCTCATACTGCCTCCCTCCCCAGATTAAATTTTCCTTTGGTCATTGTGAACTATGAATGTGTCACACCTCTGTATCTTGGCTTATGTGCTCCTTCAGTTTGTGATCTTCACCTCCTTATTTTCCTGAAAAAATATTGATGCATTTTAAAACAGAGGTAATAATCATTGTACCTCCCTCAAAGGTGTGAGGATTTAATTATTTATATATGTGTAAAGCACATTATAGAGTGACTGACCTACAGTATGTGTAATAGAGGCATCAAGTCTTCTTATTGCTAAAATGTAGTTTAGGAAGCCCTGGCTGATGGCACAGTGGATAAGGTGCTGGCCTGTGAACCCAAAGGTCTCTGGTTCGATTCCCAGGCAGGGCACATAATCAGGTTGTAAGCCAGGTCTCTAACCAGGTCCATAGCTGGAGGCAGGTGAAAGGCAACCATACATTGATGTTTCTCTCCCTCTTTTCCTCTCTCCTTTCCCCTCTTTCTCAAAATAATAAATAAAATCTTTAAAATGCGGCCGGGAATTATGTTGTTCTCATTAATATGGCTGCTCACCTAGCTCTCGCTCATCCTTTAGGTTTTATCTTCCCTCAGCCCCTCAGTTTGGAATGACACTGTTCTCATGTAACCCTGATGCTTTCTCTAATACTGTGTTTATTACAAAGAATTGCAATTTCTTGTTTACTTGGCTGCATTGTAATCTAGACTTCAAGCATCTTGAGAATGGAGACCATGTCTGGTTAACTGCTGTACCCCCAGTATTAGGTCTCTGACTGGTGCATGGTAAGAACTTAAAATAAAGAGTTATTATAAATAGAAAATATTTATTAGATGATAAGTAAATAATATTTAATTTGTCAAAAATTAATCAGCTAGGTAAAAGTTAAGTGAAAAACCAACCATAAAGAAATCTTGTCTGAACAGATTTGCTTTCTCAAAGCTTCAGTGAGATCTGGAAATTGAGATGTGGCTTCCTTTTCCTTCTATTCTCCCACAGAAAGAGCACTTTCCATGCTGCTTTCTGTCCTGAATATCTATTACTGTGAACATTAATGTGTGTCTTGAGGGATTTACATTGTATTAGCCTGAGTTGGTCGGGAACAAATAATCCCCCAGCTCTGGAGGCTTACTATAACAAAGTTTTGTTTCTTGTTCCTTCAGTGACCTCAGCTGACAGAAGCTCGACCCACTTGTGATTGCAATATCCCAAACAAGTGGCATCCTAGGCCATCATAGCACAGGAGGAGAGAGCCTAGAAAACTCTCTTGGGCTTTTCACTGCTCAGCCTGGAACTAAGAGGGATGGAAGGAGGGAGAAGAAGAGAGAGAGAGAGAAAGAGAGAAAGATAAGTCTTTTTTCATTGGCTATAAGGCTATAATGAGTCATGTGGTTTTACCCTCTTCAAGGCTCAGAAATTCAGTCTTAGTGTGCAGAGGGGCAGGAGAACTGGATGTTGAACATTAATAGCATTTACCACAGATAATAAAACCCAGGACCAATAAGTGGGGTACAAGTTTTCTGCTTATTATTCTGCAATTGACCAGATTAGATAGCCAATTTGCCAATCTGTATTCTCTTTGGCTTGGAGATGATCACTTCAGATATAATTTGGTCAAAATTATTGACTTGTCTCTAGGTAGAAAATTCCATTTATGTATTATGTATCATTTTACCTATGATGTTCCTTCCTAAGTTTTATGCCCACTGGCCTGCAATTGTTATTAAAATTCCCCAAAATGTCAGCACCTCAGGGGTAGAAACTAAGTCCTAATCATCTTTGTATTTTAACATTTTATAATAATTGATATATTAAAAATAAAACACAGCTTTTTGATTACATAAATATCCTACCTGAAAAGAGTTGCTCATCATCTTAATTACTTTCTTATATTGGTTCACATCAGTTCATTTTGGAGGGATAAAGGGGGTCACATTGTCACAGTGGCAAAGAACAAGAAGTTAGGAGGCAAGGAGATATGGATTTTGTGCCTGGCCCTGCTACTTGACCAACTGAAAGCATGTTGGCATGTTAGGAAAGCTCTCTAAGACACATATATAAAAGTTAATTCATAGTGTTCCCATGAGGTTATTTGAAGATTTACTGAGATAATCCTTATTAAGTGCTGAGGATAGCATTTGGCATCTGAAAGACTTCAACTGATGTTGCTGTTACCACTTCTCTGAATCCTAGCATATTTGAAAACTTACCCAAGGTCATGGTGAGAATCATGACCCATGATTTGGCTGAGAATCAGACCCAGAACCTTTGAACCACTTGGTTGCAATCACTGATTGAAATCCACGCGGATGATTTTCCGGTTGCCATTCTGCGGTGAAGCTTTCATTTTTACTAAAATTCATCCTGTTTGCTCAACTAACAGAAATAATTAAGCCGGTTATTAAACTGAGCCACCAAGACCAGTTTTCCTTTTCACTCTTTCTGTTTCAACTTGCATACCTACTTTTACATGTCAGGCAACAGTCAGCTTTATTGTTACTCATTAACTCAAGTTTAACCAAAACAACTATAAAAGTATTAGTAACAATGCCAAATCACTGAGATTGTGTGTAGCTATCTATAAACTTCTAGTATCCAGTTTTAATATTTATATTTCACTCTAGGAGCCATCTTAGTCCCATTTTACAGTGTGGCAAACTGTAGCACAGAGCAGGGATTTCTCCATATAATCTGCTGAGTTGGCTACAAAAGCAAGGTTGCATCTCCCCAGCTCCCATTGGTGGTGAATTACTTCACCATTATTCTGCACATCCCTGTCATAACCCACTTGTGACCAGCTAATTGCAAATGAGGTAGTCCTACTTTATTATTTGCTTACAGAAAGTTAGCCCTGGCATGGGTAATATTTTGACCAAGGTCATACAGCTGGCAAGTGGTAGAGCAGAGAAGTGAATTAAGAACCATTTGTCCAAAGGGAGCCATGTGATAATACTCATAGCCAAGGGATTTTGAGCTTTATGGCCTGAGTTTATTTGATTGAAGTAATTTCTTTTGTTCTTCTGTTCTACTGCTCATTCTCTCTTTCCTCTCCATTTCTCTCTTTGTTAATAAGGTTCTCTTCTCTTTCCTCAATTAGAATGTAAGTTGCATGAGGGTTGGCAGTTTTGCCTGTTTCATTCCTTATTGTGTCTCTAGGACTTAGAGCTATGTGTGACATCTAATAGGTGCTAAATATATTAACTTTCTTGAATAAATGTGTAGCACAGAGTAGGTGCCAAATATATTCAATTTCTTGAATGAATGAATGACTCCTCTTTAGTCTGGAGCTATAATGTCAAATGGTAAAAAGTTTTGAATTTTAATAAAGATCATGGATGAATGACTATCATCATTGGCCTAGGCTTTCCTGTATCCACATCTTTTGCCATGTCATCTTGCAGTTCTTCCCCATTTTAAAGGAGAGATTATTTCCCCAATCTTTCACTTCCAGTTCAGCCACATGACTTGTTCTGGACAAAAGAATAAGAAAGAAAACACATGGAGACATATTTTGAGCTTAGGTCTCAAAAGGCCTTGTATGTTTGTGTCCCTCTTGCCCCATTTGCACCTTTGTATGAGCAGTAAATGCCCCGGTCCATTGGGTGTTCCAAGGAACATGATGGACATGTGGAGCAGATGAGAACTGCATGCTTGCAGTGTGGTGCAGAGCTAGCCCATGAGCCATCCAGACAATGTGCAGATGTATGAATGAGCTGGCTAGAATCGACAGAGCCACATGCAAAGCCCAGCTCCATCAGCTGATCTCCAGTCAGTCCAAGAATAGTTGGGCAATAAAAAAAACACTTGCTTCAAGCAACTGGCTTTGACATTTTGTTATAAAATATTTTTATAAAAGTGGCTAATAAATATATTCACTTTACTGTTTCAAATTCATTTATAAATGTGTATAAAATATTCTGTGATACTGTGTGATTAAACCACTGCCTGCATATTTTGATATGTCATTTGATTCAACTAATTCTGACACAGGTTAAGACCTGTAAGTGAAACATTGATATAATTAGATGTTACTTCAGCAATGCTAATACATTTGGGACTAGTAAATCAAATGTTGCTGAATGGTGTAGTTTTAGGAAAAATACATTTAAATTTAATCTGCCAACTTTGAAATAATATATTATGATTATTATAATACAGTATTCATTTAGTTCTTATTCTTGCAGAAGATGAGTAGGGTAAATAAGTAACATAAATACCAGTACATGGTTTTTATTTTAGGAAATTATGCCAGCCTGTGAACCCAGAGGTCACTGGTTCATAACTAGTTATGGGCACATAACTAGGTTTCAAGCCAGGTCTCCAGCCAGGTCCGTAGCTGGAGCCAGGTGAAAGGCAACCATACATTGATGTCTCTCTTCCTCTCTGCCTCTCTCCCTTCCCCTCTCTCTAAAAATAATAAATAAAAATAAATAAATATATATAAAAGAAAATTATATGGCAAATATTTTGTACTCTTATTGGCTGTGTGATGGATTTTTCCAGTAATTTTTTAAAGTATATTTTAAAAGATTTTATAAAATACCAATTTTGATAAGAAAAGTGCATATAGATGAATTCCAGAGATTATCTATTTCACCTTTATCCATCTTGAGTTTATTCTGGTGTATGGTGTAAGTTGGTGGTCTAGTTTTATTTTTTTGCATGTTGCTGTCCAGTTCTCCCAACACCATTTGTTAAAGAGACTGTTTTTACTTTATTTTATGTTCCTTCCCCCTTTGTCAAATATTAATTGACCATAGAGCCCTGGGTTAATTTCTGGACACTCTATTTTGTTCTATTGATCTATATGTCTATTCTTATGCCAGTACCAGACTGTTTTGATGATAGTAGCCTTGTAGTATAGTTTAATTTCCGGTATTGTGATTCCTCCTACCTTGTTCTTCTTTCTCAAGATTACTGAGGCTATTAGCAGGTATTTTTGGCTCCATATAAATTTTTTCTATCTCTGTGAAGTCTGTCATTGGTATTTTAGTTGGGATTGCATTGAATCTATAGATTGCTTTGGGTAGTATGGACATTTGAATGATGTTAACTCTTCCCATCCATGAACATGGTACATGCTTCCATTTATTTGTATCTTCCTTAATTTCTTTCTTCAATGTTCTGTAGTTTTCTGAGTACAAGTCTCTTACCTCTTTGGTTAAATGTATTCCTAAGTAGTTTATTTTTCTTGTCGCTATGGTAAATGGGATTTGTTTTCTAGCTTCTATCTCTGATGTTCATTATTAGTCTACAAAAATGCTTTTGATTTCTGAACATTGACTTTATATCCAGCTATTTTGCTAAATTTGCTTATTAAGTTGAGTAAGTTTTTAGTGGAGCCTATTGGGTTTTGTATGCACACTATCATATCATCTGCAAATAATGAGTTTGATTTCCTTCTTTCCAATTTGGATACCTTTGATTCCTTTTTATTCTCTGATAGCTATGGCTAGAACTTCCAAAATGATGTTGAACAGAAGTGGAGAAAGTCTTGTTCCTGATCTTAGGGGGAAAGCTTAGTTTTTGCCCGTTGAGTATGATGTTGGCTTCAGGTTTCACATATATGGCCTTTATGATGTTGAGGTATGCTCCCTCTATTCCCATTTTGCTGAGGGTTTTTATCATAAATGGTTGCTGTACTTTATCAAATGCTTTTTCAGCCTCTATTGATATGATCATGTGGTTTTTGTCTTTTGTTGATGTGGTGTGTTACATTTATTGATTTGCAAATGTTGTATCATCCTTGCATCCCTGGGATAAAACCTACTTGATAATGCTGAATGATCTTTGTTATTGCTGGATCCAGTTGGCCAATATTTTATTGAGACTCTTAGCATCTATGTTCATCAGAGGTATTGACCTATAATTTTCTTTCTTAGTTGTGTCTTGACCTGGTTTTGGGATTAGAATAATATTGGCCTCATAGAAAGAGTTTGGGAGTCTTCCCCCTTCTTGGATTTTTTGGAATAGGTTGAGAAGGAAAGGAATTAGTTCTTCTTTAAAAATTTTGTAGAAGTCATCTGTGTAGCCATCTGGTCTGGGGCTCTTGTGCTTTGGGAGATTTTTGATTACTTCTTCAATTTCACTAGTTGTTATTGGTCTATTCAGGATTTCTGCTTCTTCTGGTAGCAGAAGATTGGTAGATTATACATTTCCAGATATTTGTTCATTTCACCTAGGTTGTCACATTTCTTGTCATCTGTTTATTTGTAGTAATTTCTTACAATTCTTTGTATTTCTGAAGTACCATTCATGATTTCTCCTCTCATTTCTGATTCTGTTTATTTGGGTCCTCTCTTTTTCTTGATGAGTCTGGATAAAGGCTTGTCAATTTTGTTTATTTTTTCAAAGAATCAGCTCTTGGACTTATTGATTCTTCGAATTGTACTTTGAATCTCTAAGTTATTTAACTCTGCTCTGATCTTGATGATTTCCTTCCTTCTACTTGCTCTGAACTTTGTTTGTTATTGCTCCTTTTGCAGCTTTATGGTTAAGTTGTTGTATAAACTTCTTCTATCCTTTTTAGGTAGGCCTGTATTGCTATGAATTTCCCTCTGAGGACTGCCTTTGCTGTGTCCCATAGGTTTTGGCCTGTTGTATATTCATTGTCATTTGTTTCCAGAAACTTTTTGATTTCATCTTTGACCTCATTGTTTACCCATTCATTACTTAAAAGCGTGTTATTCAGTCTTCATGAATTAGAATGTTTTTGGTTTTTCCCCTTGAGGTTGGTTTCTAGTTTCAATCCATTTTTATCTAAGAAGATGCTTGGTATGATTTCAATTTTCCTGTATTTGTGGAGGCTTGTCTTGTGACCCACAATTTCATCTATCTTTGAGAATGTTTCATGTGCATTTGAAAAGAATGTGTATTTTGCTTCTTTGGGGTGAAAGGTTCTGTATATATCAGTTAGGTCCATTTCCTCTAGAGTGTTGTTCAATGCCATAATATCCTTGTTGTTTTTTTTGTTTGGAAGATCTGTTCATTGTTGATAATAGGGTATTAAAATCCCCTACTATTAGTGTGTTGCTATCTATATCCTTCTTGAAGGCCTCCAACATTTTCTTTATATATTTCAGAGCTCCTATGTTGGGTGCATATATGTTTACCAGAATTATATCTTCTTGATGGATTATTCCCTTAAGTATTATGAAATGTCCTTCTTTTTCTCTTTTTATAGCCTTCATTGTAAAATCTATTTTGTCTGAAATAAGTATTGCTACTCCAGCCTTTTTTTCATGTCCATTTGCTTGATATATATTTTTCCACCCTGTCACTTTGAATCTTTGTCAATTATTTGTTCTGAGGTGGGTCTCTTGAAGACATCATATATTTGGGTCATTTTTCTTATCCATTCAGCTACCCTATGTCTTTTGATTGGTGCATTTAATCCATTTATATTTAAGGTTATTATTGACTGACACTCATTTATTGCCATTTTCCCACTTTGTACCTGTGTTCCTCTTTGTCTCTCTCTGTTTCTTCATAAAAAAAAAAAAAAAAAAATCAGACCCTTTAGAATTTCTTGCAATGCTCGTTTGGTATAGATGTGTTCTTTTAGTCTTCTTTTGTCTGAAAAGCTCCTTATTTCTCCTCCCATTTTGAATGAGAGCCTTGCTGGGTAGAGTATTCTTGGTTGCAGGCCTTTGTTTTCCATTAGTTGGTATATTTTTTGTCATTCCCTTCTGTCTTGTATTGTTTCTGTTGAATAATCATTTGATAACCTTATTGAAGCCCCCTTATATGTTATTTGCTGTTTCTCTATTGATGCTTTTAGGATTCTCTCTTTATCTTTGAAATTTGCTATTTTAATTATAATGTGTCTTGGAATGGGTTTGGTTGGATTCATTCTCATTGGAACCCTCTGTGCTTCCTGAACTTGAGTAATGCTTTCATTCATCATGTCAGGGAAGTTTTCTATCATGACTTTTTTGAACAGGTTTTCCATTCCTTGTTTTTCTTCTCCTTCTGGTATCCCTATGATATGGATATTATTGCATTTCATGTTGTCCTGCAGCTCTGTTAAAACCTCTTCATTCTTGTTCAACCTTTTTTTCATTCTGTTTCACTGTCTTGGAATATTTTTCTATGTTATCATCAAGTTCACTGATCTGATCCTCTGCTTCCTCTAACCTGCTGTTGATTCCTTCTACTGTATTCTTCAATTCAGAAATTGTATTCTTCATTTCCTCCTGGCTCTTCCTGATAGTTCCTATGTCCTTTTTAATGCTGGTGTAGCTCTCAGTAAGTTCCTTGTAGCTTCCTGGAGTTTGTAGTTCCCCTGGAGTTGTTTGTAGTTTTCTTTGAGCTGGCTAAGCTCATTGAGCTTCTCTATCATCATTATTTTGAATTCCATATCTGATAGTTTGCTTGCCTCTATTTCATTTAGTGATCTTTCTGGGGATTCCTCCTTTCTTTTTGGTGATGGACTGTTTCTTTTTCTCCCCATTTTCAGGTTTCATGTAATCCAATCAGACTGTGATCAGCTGCCAGGCTAAGGAACTGCTAGGCTGAAAGGATTGATTTAGTTGTAATCCTATTGGTCCATGATCCACCACTGGGCTCAGATGTAGCTTGGGGTGACCGACTGAGTCAGTTGTAAATCAATAAATCAGCTGCCAAACTCAGGCTCTGCTGGGCTAGACAGAGAGGTTCAATTGTAATCCAGTGGATCACCCATGAGCTCAGGTGCAGCCCGGTGGGACAGATTCAGATGTAAATCAATGAATCTCTGATCAGCCACCTGGCTCAGGAGCCACTGGGCTAGGCAGCAAGATCCAAATGTAATTCAATGAATCACTGTTTGGCCACCAGGCTCAGGAGCTTCTGGGCTAGACAGCAAGGTTCAGTTGTAATCCAATGGATCTGTGATCAGCTGCCAGGCCCAGATCCAGTGGGCGGGACAAATCAACTCAGTTGTGAACCAGTGAATCCATGATCAGCCACCAGGCTCACTTGCCACTGTGTGGGGGCTGACTGTCTGACCCAGCTGTAAGTCAGAGAGTTTATAATCAGCTGCCAGGCCTAGGTTCTCTGCTGAGTGAAAAGGACTGAGTAAAGTTCAAAGCAATGTATCTAGGATCAGCCATCAGGCTTGCACACTGCTGTGCAGGGCTGACTGACCCAGCTGTAAGTCAGTCTGTAATCAGCCACAGGCCCAGGCTCTGCTTAGCGAGAAGGGCTTACCCAGTTGCAAGGCAATGAATCCATGATCAGCCACCAGGCTTAAGTGCCACCGTGCGGGGCCAACTGACCAACTCAGCTTCCCCACCTCTCCCCTTCAAGGCACTGCTGTAGACTCTCCCCATGTGTCTCCAGTCCTCTCTGTCCTCCCTCCACTGGAGTCCAGGGTAGGTGGGTGCCAATATATTTCTGCTGTGGTCACCCTAGTAGTTCTCTTTCTCCAGCGCTCTTTCAGGCCAGCAAACTCCATGGCTTTCCACTCTTCTCAGCTGGATGCTGCTCTCCTCTCTCCAGTGTTTCTGTAGCCGGGACACCCAGCTAGGGGACCAGCACTCTCCCTTCTCAGGTGGAGCCCTCAGCTCTGTCCCACAGGCTGGGCTCCTGTGGGGGCCCAGCCAGCCTTCTTGCGTTTCTGCGATTCCTACCAGTCGCATTGTGATGCAGCAGCCTTTTATGCATCCATGGCTCTGTCCGTGGTTATAGGGCTTCTTTACAGCTGGTGTTCTGTTGGTAATCCCAGCTGACTTTTTCTCCAAGACAGTAATTCCAGATGCGACCTAGTAGCTCCATCCACTCCTCTGCCATCTTGCTGGAATCAAAGCCTGACTCATATTCTTTGTTTCATTGCCCTCCATTAACTTAGTTAGGGTAGAAATTGTATTTTAGTTATTGGAAAATCCCTATTGCTATCATTGCTCTTGGGATTCTGTCTGGCCTGTGTGTAACTCAGCGAGTTTTTGTTGAATGAATGTTGACTTTATCTTGCAAAGCAAGTAAAAGAGATTCATGTAGTGTTCTGTATTGTACCACTGTATCTATGGCTTTCTATAGTATTTATTTCTTTCCCACCTTCTAAGCGTGAATAACATTTGGATATCCAAGGAAGTAGGCAGATAGTTGGCATTAAGAAGGTCTATCAATAGGAGTACAGTTCATAGGATGGCACAAAATGGGAAGCACAGTCTATTCTGCCTCTGACACAGAGGTTTGAAATGGCTTAACAGAGGAGGTGGTGCTTTAGTTAAGTCTTGCAAGCTAAGAAGCTATTTCCAAAATGAAATACAAACAAAAATAAATAATCTTATATTAGAACTAGTTGGCAGAGGAAAATTAAGACCCATCACAAGGCTTTCTCTTTATGGATATCTTTGGATAACTTACAGATGCACAGACTACATGTTTGTATGTCTGAAATTCTTTGTGTGTGTTTGTTTGTTCCTGTTTGGTTTCATCTTCGGAAAAGGGCTATAACAGCTTCTCTTGCTGATTTATGTTTGTTATCCTCTAATGGCTCCCCTGAAGATTCAGAAACACCTCTGTTAAAGAGAAGGCATTGGACATAAGAGGAGAAAATCAGCTGACCTTGTTAACCAGATCCTCCTCTGCCCCTGCTCCCAGAGAACTGATGTTTGCTGGTAATGGAGAGACTGGGCATCGTGCCACCAAAGAGGTGCCTGGATTGTGTTTAACAGGCACCTTCATTAGACTTGTTTTCAATTTTCTGAGAGCTAATCTCATTATACAGTGTTTAGCAGTCATTGCCTGCTCTGCTTGTCGTTATTCCCGTTCAGTGGCAGCAAAGTATGTGTGTGCATGTACATGTATGAGTGATGTGTGTGTAAAAGACCAAAACTGAGTTGCCTTATAGAAGAGATGCATGCCTTCCTAAAATAATGAAAATAGGAAAGAGACCATGTGATCAGTAGCTAAAACACACACACACACACACACACACACACACACACGCACCGATGTAATTCAATTCAGGAATCAGATCTGTAGCAATAACCATGAAGCATCTGAAAACCTGAAGTGTCAATGACTCAGATCTTTTGATTGACTTAAGGTATACATGCTCTTGTGAGTCTCCTGAGAGGGATTTTTTTGTCATAATTATTTGATTATTTTTCTTAAGGAATAATGAATTTCCTGGTACTAGAATATTTCTTTCTCCTGCTCCAACCCTCCCCCCATCTTACATTCATTCTGATAGATGTAAGGCAACTGTTAAACAATCCTATTGTATATACCCCAGCTCTTTTGCCCTCAGGCATGAGAGGACAATATTTCTTCTTTACCTGATATTTCTGATAAACATGCTGGAGGAGGTGTGTACCCTCTAGTTGATACCTCCTATGTGCCATCTTTCTTTCATTTTCCCCTTTATGTATAATATACAGCTCTTTCTTCCCAACCTCACTCGTCACTAGACTATATATTTCATATAGACTTAGTCTTATGACATTAATATTTTTTCCTTCAACATCCTTATCTAAACTATTGCTATTTTATTACCATCTTTTCTATTTAGAGATTTAGAATTTTTTGAGGAGAATATTAATTAAAAAATTCTTATCTTGCTATTAATTTTTTAGCATGCTAGGTTTTTTGTTGTTGTTGATTTGAAAGATTTTATTTATTTTCAGGGAGAGGGGAAGGGAGAGAGGCAGAGAAGGAGAGAGACATCAATGTATGGTTGCCTTTCACCTGCCTCCAGCTACAGATCTGCTGGAGACCTGGCTTGGCAACCCGGTCATGTGTTCTGGCTGGGAATCAAACCAGCAACCTTTGGGTTTTCAGGCCAGTGCCTTATCCACTGCACCCCCCAGCCAGGGCTGCATGCTAGGTTTTTAAGAGACAGAGCCATCTTGGTTATTTTGTTGTTCCTGGCATTAAGAGCTCTTAGTGACAGATCTCAGACCATCAAAACATTTTCCTGCTGGTGACATCCACTTATCCTCAACTCTAGCTATTCCACTATCATGTAATTGCTTTTCTTTCTTCACTTTTGTCCATGCTGATCCTTGCTCCTGCAACAGTCTTCCTTTCTCCCCTAAGAAACCAAAGTTCTCATTCTTTAAGACCCATATCAAAATCCTTCTGTCTGAAGTTTTGCTTCATCCCTTCGAAAGTTCATAAAATTTTATATGTATCTTATTGATAGAACTGATTCAGTATCTGTTAATGCACTAACCATAAACTGCTTGAACCAGTGCCAGGTTAAATTTCATATCTTTTTACAATGTTTACTACATGGTAGATCTTCGCTATTAATTCTTGAATAAATGCTATTTTGTGTTATTATTTTACCTATCCTTTTCCTTAAAACTATCTAATGAATTATTCAATCTTTGAGTACTCTCTTTATATTATGTTATAGCATCACATCCCTGCCTGGTTTAGAAGGCCAGTAAGATTGCATATATATAGTGGGTTGACCAAGAAATCCATGTTTTTTCTTTAATATGAAAAACACATTTTTCATTTTCATCAGTAACTTCATTGGTTTGGATACCTTGAGTATGTTATCTATCTTCTGCATGGTATAATGTTAATTGTTCTCAATGTCTTGATTTTGTCACTGTCATCTTCAACTGGCCTGTCCAACCATGGAACATCATCCAGCTGGGAATCTGCATCACAAAACTTCCCATACCACATTTGACATGTTCTGTCAGTCACAACGCCTTCTACATATACATTAACCTTTTCTTTTTGCATTTCAGTTGTGTTTTGACCTTTCTTGAAATAATAAAGCATAACATGCTAAAAATGTTGCTTACTTTCTTCAATCTTCAATATTAAAGTGGCTATCCAAAATTCACCAATTGTGGCAAGATATTTTTTTTAAGTAAATGCTGATAGGATAGGTCACAGTACAATCTAAAAAAAATTGTTTTCAATGAAATAAAAGACAACTAAGTACTAATAGTGACACCTTATAGAAAAAAATTAGCAAACTTTTTGGCCAACCCAATATGTAGCCTCATTTAAGATGTTGGAACTGACTAAGTTTTGCACTAAGGCAAATAAAAAACTTAGCAATGCTTTTGCCATCTTCCAACTATTGGCTACTTTCCCTTCCCATTATCTTGGATTCTGTTTACTCCCTGGTACCACCAGGTAATTATTTTAAAAATATATTTTGCCCAGAATCTATAGTTGTTATTGGCAGGACGTTCTGTTTGTTAGGATCTATTCAGCTATTTTCAGCATTATTTTTAAAGCAAGTACAATTTTATCACTCTTTGTATTAGGTATGACTAGTAACAACCTTGTAGCAAACAATAATTACTAAAATAATTACATGCTGATCTTTTATAAACTGTCAATCTTCTTCTTTTATGGCTACATGCCTTTACCACCATGCATGCATTGCTTATTAGTTTCAATTGAGATTTGCCTGATTCTTGGCTTCTTTCTTTTTAAATACACCTATAACAAATGTCCTAAATGCTTTTTGCTCAATTCTTCTGTAATGCATATCAAATACAATGAATAGATTCTATAATATCATCCTTCGTTATTTTCCTTTTAAGTTTTGGACTAAAATTCCTTTTCCCAGTAGCCCTAGAACCCAATTTATTTCATCTTCTTGTAACATATTTTTTCATGTTTTAAATGTAAGTATTTTAAGGCTAAAATTTCTAATATGTTATTTGCATATCATAAGTGAACATAGGAGTACACATATTCTTTCAAATTAGTGTTTCAGGTTTCTTTAGATATCTACACAAAAGTGGGATCACTGGGTCTTAAGGAAGTTCAGTTTTTCATTTTTTGAGGAATTTCCACACTGTTTTTTATAGTGGCTGCACAAATATACATTCCAACCAGCAACTCACAAGTGTTCCATTTTCTCTACATCCTCTGCAAAACATGTTGATTTATTGATGATGGCCTTTCTGACAGGTGTGGGGTGATACGTCATGAAGGTTTTAATTTGCATCTCTCTGGTGATTAGTGATGTTGAGCATCTTTTCATCTACCTATTGGCCATCTGTATGTTCTCTTTGGAGTAGTATATGTTTAGATCATCTGCCCGTTTTAAAATTATTTCTTCCCTTGGTGTTGAGTGGTATGAATTCTTTAAAAGTTTTGTATATTAACCCCATATCAGATGTATCATTGATGGACATTTTTAGTTTTTTAAAAAACTTATTACAAGCTACTTTTGAAATTTTTATTTTGCCTCACCCTGTAAATATCAGAGCAGAAATCAGTGAAAGAGAAAAAATGATAACAAACTCAATGAAACAAAAAACTATTTTTTGAAAAAGTCAATAAAATTGTTAACCCCTGAGTCAGATTTATGAAGAAAAGAAGGAAGAATATAACAATCAGTATTATGAATGAGAGAGGGGATAATCTACATAGATTTTAATAGGGTTATAAGGGAATGCTATAGACAAATTATTTGAAAGATGCAATTTTATTAATATTTAATAAAATATTAAAATTCACTGGAGAAATGAATAACTAAATTGTCTAATATATTTTAAAGAAATTAAAATTTTAATTAAAAACAGATTTAAATTAATTTGATGGTAAATTCAAACATTTAGGAAAAAGTATAGAAGTACACAAACTTGCAAAATTAGAAAAAGAGGAATAAATCTCACCTCATTCTATGAGGCCAGCATTATAATTGAGACTAAAACCAAAGATGTTAAAACAATAACAACATATAACTTTAAAGAGTGTACATGTCAAACTTTAACAAAATTTTAGTAAATATAATTCACCAATGTATTCAAAGGATAATGCTTCCTGACTAAATGAGATTCCTTCCAATAATTCATGGTTCATTTAACATTCAAAAATCAGTCATTGCAAGAGAGGATATTAAAAGACAGAAAAATAAAATCCATTAGATTACCCTAAAAAATTCAAGATGAGCTTTGACAAGATTCAAAAGCTATGATTTAAAAAAAATAACACCTCAGAAAAGTAAGTATAGCAAGATACTTCTTTTATATGAAAAACAGAAACTTATGAAAAACTTATAGCCAACATGATGACCCAACTCTTTCTCTTATAAGGCAAGGATATCCTCTTTCACCATTTATATTTTAACTTTGATGGTGGTTTCAGCCAGTGCTTTAAGACAATGCAAGCAGTAAAAGGCATCCAGAATGGAAAACAAGAAGTAAAACTCTATTTGCAGATAATGATCTTTGCTGAAAATCTGAAATAATCTATAAAAATTTATTAGAACTAATAACTATATTTAGCACATTCACAGGATATGGGCTCAACAAAGACCAATTGTACATTTATGTAGTAATAGAAAACATTTGAAAATTCAAATAAAAAAACACTTTACTGTAGATTGAATAATAAATACTTGGGGTAAAATTAATGACATATGCATAAAACCTCCATACTGAAAACCATGAAACATTGCTGAGAGAAATTCAAGGTGACACAAATAAATACAGGGATATATGCTGTTAATAGATTGGAAGACATAATGTTTGTAAGATATCAGTTCTGTCTTAATTCATCTGTAGATTCCATGAAGTCCCAATAAAAATCTCAGCAGGTGCTCTTCGTGAAAATTGACAAGCTGAGTCTACAATTCATATGCAGATATAAAGGGAAGGCCTACACTTGCCAAAACTACTTTGAAAAAGAAAAGCAAAATTGGTCATCTACTAACTTTTGATCTCAAAATTTATAATAAAAGTACAGCAAAGACAGTGTGATGTTACATGTGGTAGATGTACAGGTCAGTGGAGCAGGATAAAGTCCAGAAATAGAGAAAGTAGATAAGCTTAATTTAATTTATTTAAGTAACATTGGTTAATAAAATGATACAGGTTTTAGGTATCCAATCCTACAATACAACATTGTATTGTGTATTTATTACACCAAGTCAAGCTTCCTTTAATCACCATCTATACCCACTTTACCTTCTTCTACCTCCCCCCGCCTCTCTTCCCTCTGGCAATCTTTTTTAAAAATTTAATCAATCATTTATTTTTAAAAGATTTTATTTCTTATTTTTAGAGAGAGGGGAAGGGAGAGAGGCAGAGAGGGAGAGAAACATCAATGTATGGCTTCCTTTCACCTGCTTCCGGCTATAAACCTGGCTGGAGACCTGGCTTGCAACCTGGTTATGTGCCCTGGCTGGGAATCCAACCAGTGACCTTTGGATTTGCAAACCAGCACCTTATCCACTGTGCCACCAGCCAGGGCTCTTTTTTTTTTTAATTTAATTTTATTATTGTTGTATTAAATTCATTCCATTATTTCCCCACTGCTTTCCCATTCCCCCTTCCACAGTCAATCCCATATGTTGATCATGTCCATGAGTTATCTGTGCTAATTTCTTGACTAACCTGTACCCCATCTAACCCTTACCCCTCCCCTCTGGAAACTGAAAGTCTGTTCCTTGTTTCCATGACTGATTCTGTTTTGCTTGTTTGTTTGTTTTGTTCATTATTATCCTGAAATGGGTGAGATCATATGGTATTAGTCTTTCATTGACTGGTTTACTTTACTAACCATAATATTCTCCAGTTCCATTCATGCTGTTGCAAAAGGTAGGAGTTGCTTCTTTCTTTTGCTGCGTAGTATTCCATCATGTAAATGTACCAAAGTTTTTGATACAAAAGTGGAGGTAATTCATGGATTTCTTGAAAATACTAAACAAATGATGCCAGTACACCTGGATATCTATGTGTAAACCAATAACCTCAATCCTTTCTTCGTATTATACATAAAAATTAACTTGAAATGGGTTAGAGGTATAAATATTAAAGCTAAAATTACAAAATTTCTAGAAGAAACCATAGAAAAAGAAATGCATCTTTGGGTTAGACAGTGTTTCTTAGATAAAATACTGAAAGCATAGGATATATTTTTTAAGATTTTATTTATTATTATTTTTAGAGGGAGGGAAAGGGAGAGAGGCAGAGAGGGAGAAAGACATCATCGTATGGTTGCCTTTCATCTACCTCCAGTTACAGACCCAGCTGGAGACCTTGTTTGCAACCTGGTTTTTGTGCCCTGGCTGGGAACTGAATCAACAACTTTTGGGTATGCAGGCCAGGGATATTTTTTTAAATGTTGTATTGGACTTCTTTCAAATTAAAAACTCTGGCTTTCAAAATATACTGTTAAGGGTCTAAAAAGATAAATCACATACTGAGAAAATAATTGCATAATGAGTATCTGATAAAGAATTTGTAATTACACCATATAAACAAGTTTTACAACTCAATGCAAACAATAATACCTGAAATATTTGATATTTAATAAAGGGAGATACAGGATGGCAAATAAGCACCTGAAAAAAAATGCTTAACATTAGTAATTAGGTAAATGCTAATTAAAACAATGATGACTTGCCACTACCACTCTAGAATGTCTACAATGAAAAACAGAGACAAAATTAAGTATTGATAAAAACAGGGAGCAACTGTAACTCTCACAATTTGCTGCTCGTAATGCAAAAATTGTACAACCACTTCGGAAAAGTTTGGCAGTTTCTTATATAGTTGAATATAAAAAGGTACCATAAGACTCATTAATTCTACCTTCAAGCACTTACCCAAGAGAAATGAAGACATAGCACACACAGACTTGTTTATAGCAGCTCTATTCATAACAGCCATAAACTGGTGAATAGACCACACACAGATTGTGGCCATATCTAAAGTCTAAAACAAAAGAGGAGGAGGTGCTGAGGTGAACTGTGCTGAAAACACTTTTTATTATGTGGGGTTTTATCTTATCCTGGACCAATGTTATTTCTAGAAGCTTCCAGAAGACTTTCTCCAGACCAAACCACTGGTGAAGAAAACTATAATTTCTTTGGCTTTACCTATCATGATTCATTTCTTGAAAGTAGGGCAAAGGCCCACCTTCTCTTTGCATGGAGATGCATCCAGCTTCCAGAAAGCCAAAACATTCTTAAATGAAGGAATACAAAATTCCAAATACCAACTTGCTAGGGCCCTGCTAAAGGCCTTAGAAGCAGCCATGAAAATGAGGGGCCTGGAGACATCACTAGAAGTCCACCTGCCATTGAGGACTTGCCACCCATTCTGAACAAATTCATTGCTTTTGTGGTAAGCATCATGAAATGGTCAGTTAATAGTTTCTGTCACAGTTCCCTTCTTAAGGAGTTTTGGAATCTGGACAGTTCTCTAAGGGTATGATGATGGAATTTATGGGAATTATAAATTGATAGGTAGGGTTATTCCTGTTTAAACTCCTTCACCAATTAATTAGATGAGAAATGCTGTTAAATGCCGTCCCTTTGCAGGCCTGATGAACGCAGCAGCATATAACCTTAAGCAAGTGATTTAATATTTCTGAGCTTAATTACCTTCTGTGTAATAGGGGTAATGGTGGAGAGATGCAAGCCAGATTTGTAATAAGTCTGTTCCCTGGTTCCCTGACAATATTTTCTCCCAAGGAGGTTATCATGGACATCTTGGAAGGAGTATCGTATCTGTATTATGATGCCTACTTTTAGTTAATTAAATAAGGCTTTTTTTTTTCTTTTCTATATTTCCTAGGCTTTTGCTACAAGATGAATTTTTGGCTTTAAAAAAATGACCACTTAATTTCAAAAAGTAAAGTTACAGATTGTTGGGTGGGTGGTGAGAAGCAGTGTGTGTATTCTTTTTTCAAGTACTTATTTAGAGAGATTGTCAACATGTATCCTTAGTGATTAAATCATTAAGTGAGGACATAATTTGTGAAATAATGTTTTCTGACGCCATTCAATTTTTTATAGCATGGTATAGCAAACATCAACCCATAGCTTTTATTCTGACTGATGTGAATTCCTATATAAATAATTCAAAAGGAAAACAATAGCTAACTCATGTTATATTTTTCTTTCATAAATAATGCTTTCAAATCATTGAGTTGTGTCTTCACAGCAGCTTGTGAAATGGAGACTTGCCCATTCTTTGGTCAAATCTGACCAGTGCAGTCAGAAAAGATGCCTAATTATTACATAATAACTGAGATAGGATACCTCCTTTTTGAGGGGGCACCTTCTGGATGTCAGGCACTAGTCTAGGCACGTTACATAACTTATTTCATTTAATTTTTACACCCCTGGAAGTTAAATATTATTTCTTCCATTTTACAAATGAGGAAACTGAAATTTCATAAAAAGTTTAAATAACCAGCCTCATATTATGTAGCGAATAAATAAGTAAATTAAAAAAGCAAAAGGCCAAAGTGATCTCTGTCTGATTCCAGACCAGAGCCCTTAGTCACCTCACCCAGTGCACCCATCACCCTATACAGCACTTGACAAGCAAACACCACCTGAGGGCACAAGTTTGACTTCTTGGTCCATCTCTCAAATACTAATTTTCATAGGTAGAGAGTAGATTTTCATATGTTACTCCCACCACTCACTTAAAAAAAAAAAAAATAGGGATTGCTGTTAAAAGGTCTTAACAGTAGAAATAATTTCCAGATAATAAACAAATATTTTCATTAGGTAGTTATGTGCTCATATCTTCAAGATTGAGATTGTTGTTAAAAGGTCTTTACAGTAGAAATAATTGCCAGATATTAAACAGATATTTTCATTAAGTAGTCACATACTCATAATCTTCAAGATTCAGGGTATATAATCATCAGCTCCAGTGATTAGGGTCCCATCATGATCTCCTCCTGACCCCCCACCCTGAGCATGGACAGACTTTCTGATGCACGCCTGAACATCAAGTTCCAATAGAAGTGAGATAATTCACCCAAATGACAATGTCATCCAAGTGCCAGACCTTTGCTGTGTGCTTGCTGCTCAAAAGAGAAAAAAATCCAGTAGGAGTAGATAAATGCCCCACTAAGTGGCTGGTAAGAAGAAACAGAGAAGAGGATAAGGTATGAGCAGACTTCTACAGTCTTCTATGGGAAAGAACCGTTGCTTCTTTACTGGATCATGAGACCACAAGTCAACATGGAGGAGTAGTGTTTGCCATAGCCCCCATTGCACAGTGTTTCTGTCATCTAATTAAACCATGGCTTCAAAAATATATCCGGCTCAAATAATTGCAATAGGATTACATCACTTATTTAAGCCAAGAAACGGCATGCAGTTGTGCTTGTTTTTATTAACCAGGCCTCAGTAGTTAATACTCTGTTGCTTGAGACACAGTATTTAGGATTTCTGAACGTCGTTTCCTTATTTATAAAATGACAATTACAATACCTATCCCTTAGAGATATCACAAGAAATGAAATATTTATAAAGTAAATGTTATCAGGCATATGGTAAGCACTCAATAAATATAACCTTCATTTTTATTGATGTTGTTATTAATAATAAGAAATAAGTAATTACCCATGAATCTTTAGAATGATAGGTTTAGATTTAGAAAACCATTATCAGAACTAATATTTACTGAATTCACTCGAATCAAGGCATACATGAGGTTACACCCATTTTATATATAAAAAGCCTTGCATGGGTGGGGAGGGTGGCCCTTTTATTATTCCTGAGCAAAAGGGTCATGAGACCAAAAAGTGAAATAGCCACTTGTAGTTCATCCCCAGCCATGCTTGGTCCACTTCTTGCTCTGACCCGATAGGCACCATTTTGATGCAACTGCAAACCAATCCTATATATGAAACCCTGATAGGGCTGAGATTTTATCCATGAGAGCCCAGGAAGCTGATTGTGGTGACCCGTTGGATTTGGACTAGTGAGCTTTGTTAGTGCTGTTATTTTTCCATTTTGCTTCTTTTCTTATTTTTTTTAACCTTTGTTTCATTTTACTATTTTTTTAAGTTTTTCTTATTTTCCTTTCTTTAAAAATTTCTTTCTTTCTTCTTCTTCTTTATGTGTGTGTGTGTTATTTTGAGGCCACCATGACTGATAACCTTGCAGCCATTTGTGGCCTTCGGGAGCACTTTATTGGGGATTACATGCTCCTGAGCACCATCTGCAAGGGAGCCTATGCCAAGGGGAGGTTGGCCTGGCACATGTTGACAGGGGCAGAGGTAGCTGTCAAAGCAATTAGTCAGTACAGTTTCTCTAGATATTTTGAAGAAGTTTGTTAAATCATCCAAATATCTCACAGTTATTTGAGATGGCAGCCACCTAGGAGAAACATTTTCTCTTCATGGAACATGTGAGAGGAGGGGACTTACATGACTGCCTGGAAAGGTGCGCCCCCCAGGACCAAGGCAGCTGATATCAGTGGTCCAGTAGTGCCACCAGGAGGGCATTGTCCACCAGGACCTTAAGCCAGAGAATAGACTGCTAGATGGTGAGCAGATTCTCAAACTGGCAAACTTTGGCTTTGGTAGGGAACTTTCCCACTGACAAGCTTCTGTGGCACTGCAGCCTATATGGTCCCAGAGATCATGCAGAGTCAAACTTATGATGGCCCAAAGGTTGTGTGGAGCCTGGGGGTAGTTTTGTTTAGGATGCTGGTGGGGGAGCTGCCACTTGAGGGGGACACCTTTGGAAAAAATGAAGAAGGCCCTGAGTGGGAAGTTCCACATACCACTTTCTATCCAAAAAAGGTCAAAATCTAGATAAGGCACTGGCCTGCAAACCCAAAGGTTGCTGGTTCAATTCCCAGCCAGGGCACATAACCAGGTCTCCAGCCAGGTCCATAGCTGGAGGCAGGTGAAAGGCAACCATACTTTGATGTCTCTCTCCCTTTCTGCCTCTCCCCCTTCTCCTCTCTCTAAAAATAATAAATAAAAGAAGTTTTTTAATTAAAAATAAAAATAATAAAATTTTTAAAAATTAAAAAAAAAGATCAAAATCTTTAAGAAAGATTATTGACCCTCAACTCCAGGAAAAAGCCAACCCTGAAAGACATACTGCAAGACCCATGGGTCACCATGGGCCAGAAGGAGGAACTGAGGCCATATAGCAAATCACCCTTGAGCAACATTGACCCCCAGGAGGCAGACAGAATGAAGGCCTTGGGTTTACAAAGCAGGAGATTTGGGAGTCAGTACCACAAAAGAAATAAGACAGGGGGATGGGAACATACCTTATTCTCAAAACAATGACAACCTAGATGCCAGGCCACACCACCCAGATAAGGCCCTGTCCCTCCTGCTCTTCCCCTGGCCTCAACAGCAGGAAGAAGACTGAAGAGCCTGCCCTTACCTCAAGCCACCTGGGGTTGAGAATGACCATTTCCCCACTGGGTTCCTGCATATCCACATCCTCATCCAGCCTGGTGTCCAGGACCAGCACTTCCCTACCCGGCTTAGAGTCCAGGACGGCCACCCCCAGCCCCACCCTCCAGTGTGACCCCTGCTGGTTCCCCCACCACCTGTAGCAGCAGCATCCACAACACTGCAGGAGGCCCAGAGGGAACTATTGATGACAACCGGCTCTAAGCTGCACAACCTGGTGGTAGGACCCCAGCCTCTCCCTCTGGCCCCAGCCAGAGCTGGCTGAGGGTGGGTGCCTAGGCAGGGTTTCAGATTTTTCTTAGAGTGTATATATGCTAGTCCATTGACCAAAAAGCATCAGAAAAGGACAAGAGTCAAGCCAATATAAATTTTAAAGTGTTGGATGGCCAAGGCAGAGCCACAGTCAAACCCTGGGGAAGTCAAGCCACACTCCGGCTCCACACAGCGGAAGCCGGCCACATGGACAGGAGATGAGCCAGAGGTGGACGCCACCAGCTGCCGGTGAGAGCAGTGCCAGAAACACGCCGTGTGCACAGGCTGGGGACTTGGTCTGGTGGATGTTGGAGGTGTGCAAGCTGCCTCAGTGTCCTCTGCTCGGGATTTACTCTAGGACGGGCCCAGCCTCTCTGTGGACTGTGCTTTCCTAAGGCCCTTCTTTCTCCCTTGCCCTGCTCTCCTTTGCTCCCATGTTTGTAGGGATATTTTTTAAAAAGAATTTATTATTTTTAGAGAGAGGGGTAGGGAGAGAGGCAGAGAGAGAGAGAGAGACATCAAGGTATGGTTGCCTTTTACCTGCCTCCAGCTACGACCTGGCTGGAGACTTGGCTTACAACCTGGTTACGGGCTCTGGCTGGGAATTGAACCAGCACCCTTTGGGTTTGCAGGCCTGTGCCTTATTCATTGTGCCAGCCAGGACCTGTGGGGCTTCTTAATCCAAATGTTGTAATAAACTTGATGATCTAAAATAAATAAATAGCCTTGCAGAAGATGTTAATCACCCAAGGTGTCATAGCCAATAAGTGGTAAAACAGTCAAGTGCTAGTGTTATTCTGTACCAGCTGGATGGTATAGAATTATTGATTACATTATCTCAAACAGAAGAGATTCTATATTTTCAAAGTAAATATAACCTTAATATATATTTTTTTGCCTTAAAAATCTCCATTGTTTTTCTCTCGCTTCCAGGATATAATATAAATACTTTGACATGGTATTTGACACACTATTAGCACAGCCTTCCTCTCCAGCCACATCTCCTGATAGTCTCACCACCCACCTTCTCCAACTCACTCCAGCTACACCAGTGTGCTCACCTCTCCTTGAAGATGACTAGCCCCATACAGGATTCCATATCTTAGTGCTTGCTCTACCTGGAATGTCTTTAAAGGCATCTACATACTCTCCACCCTACCTTGAACTCACACTCCTTGGTAAAGACCTGGTCAAATGTTACCTGTCATGTGGAAGCTTTTCTGAATGTCCCATACAGGATTAACAGTGTTCTTCTGCATGCCTGGATTTAGCATTTACTACATTGCATCATAAATGCCTGTTTTGTGTCTGCTCGTCTTGGGATTCTCTTAGATAACTGGTAAAGATTGGCTGATTGAATAAATGAAATATGCTAAGTGATCCCCCCAGCCTACCTCTGAGTTGTTGAGTAATATTGAGTCCAGTGAATGAGTGGGCTGGCAGTGCCAGAGCTTGTGTGGGAATCCAAGGTGCCGCCGAATTCAGCCATATGTGTCTTCCATGCTAGACCACACTTGTCTCATTGTGACAAGGCAGCATTTTAACAGCACTTTTGACAAGCAGTCAGCCTTGGAGGAGCACATCTTTGTTTGTTCAATATCTTAACCTGAATGGTTGACTTTTCTTGACTTTTCTTGTTCTCTGTGGGGTTCCCATAACACTGGAAGTCCAGTGAAGCAGGTTCACAAAAAGGAAAATGTGAAATCTGTGCTGACATTTATCTGCATTTCAGCAAGGCATTTGACAAATTCTTAGGATAGGCAGATGGACCAGAAGGAAAAATGCTAGCTGAATAAAAGTAGCATTTAATGCATTAGGAGATGGTTGAATTAACCATCCACACAATGGAATTCTTGCTCCCAGAATACATTGATTTCTCATTCTTCTTGGGACTACTCAGACAAGTTCAAGTTCTGACTTCTCTCATCAACCAGCCTTGACTATTGCAGTCTGTAATCACAAAAGAATTAAAAAATAACTTTAGGCCTTTTTCATTTGCTTGCTTTACATATATTATTTTTATGATCCTGAGAGTTCTTTAGAGCAGGACCTATATGTTATTATTTTTTCTTTCATAGCACTTGAGCTGCCATGAATTAATCATGTAATAGTAAAGCCTTTTTTTCCCTAATGTGTAAAATGGGGACAAGAATACCTTTGCTGTCATAAATATAATCATTCTTATTTCTTAGCTTGTGACTACTTCTTCAGGGCAGCATTTCTTGAAGCTTCAGACTATGTTAACTCTTTATTAAAATGCTCTCATGACATTGTATTATTATCTTATATGGCCCTTAAAATAAATTATATTACTTAATTTTATAGGGTAATTATTTGTTAAAAGTTTTAACCATTAAGTAATCTCCATGAAGTCATGGACCATGTTTGTATTTTATACTTTTGTATTTGCCACTCCTAACCAAAAACAACCACGAGAGGTAGTCACTGAGTAAATGTTTCTTGGATTAAAAACATCACTTTTAGCGCTGTGTACATGGTCCTGCCTGACTCGGCAGCCCTATCTTGGGCCATCTTCTTCTTCTTTTTTTTAAAGTCTATTATTTTTCTTTTTTAAATTTTCTTTTATTAATTTAATTTTATTGTTGTATTACATTCATCCCCTTTTTGCTCCCCTCTGTCCTCTTCCCCATCCACCCACTCCCCTATAAAGTCAATCCCACATGTTATCCATGTCCATGGTTCTTCCATACTAAGTTCTTATCTAAACTGCTCCCCTTCTTTGCCTCTTCCTCCCCCCTCCCCCTGCTCCCCTTCCCCTGCCCACTGGCCTATTCACTATATTCATACATCTGGTTCAGTTTTGCTTGTTGTTAGTTTTGTTCATTATTGTCCTATAATGGGTGAGATCATATGGTATTTGTTCTTCACTGACTGGCTTATTTCACTAAGCATAATACTTTCCAGTTCCATCCATGTTGTTGCAAAGGTTAGAAGTTCCTTCTTTCTTTCTGCTGTGTAGTATTCCATTGTGTAAATGTACCAAAGTTTTTTGATCCAATCATCCACTGATGGGCAATTAGGATGTTTCCAGCACTTGGTTATTGTAAATAGTGCTGCTATGAACATAGGGGTACATAGGTTATTATGAATTGGTGTTTCAGGGTTCTTCAGGTATATGGGCCATCTTCTTTATCACTTTCCATGTGCCAGCCACATTAACCTTTTGTTTTAGTTCCTCAAATGTTTCATGCTTTTTCTGTCTATGGAAGTTTCCGCATACTTCTTCATTCATGTGGAATAGCAAGTTTTCCTGGTCGCTTCCTCCCCTCTGATCTTTGCTGAACAAGTGCCCGTTCTTTCTCCAGGTGTGTCCTGATGCACCTCTCCCCCAAGGGAGCCTTCTTTGCATGCTTGCACACCTACCTCCACCCATGACCAACTATGCTAGAATACCATTAATACCTGCACTGCTCCTTCATTGCTCTCATAATAATTGTAGTTGTTTATTTAGTATAAAGCCCTAGATACATGGTAAGCTTCAGGAAGTCAGACTGCATTCATTGCTGTAGGAATCCCTAGGGTTCAAGATAATGCCTGGCATATATGTACTAATAAATATTTGTTGCCCAAGAAACTTAGAATTTTTAACTGCAGAGAAGACTAAGGGAAAGAAGGAAATGAACAGTGTTGTGGTGGCAGAGACTGAAAGAAGCTGCCCAAAATCCATTTGCTCTTCTTGGGCACCAGATAAAAGTACATGTTACTCTTCCCATATAGCTAGATGGGACTATATGTTTCAGCAAAAACAAAGTGCCCTTCGAAACCTGACTCATACAGAATTCCTCTTCATAGATGGTTCTCAATATCTTTCTCCATTCTTGATGCCTGAAAAGAGGTGCAGAAGCCACATTTTTTTTTTTTTTTTAAAGATTACAGAGGCTTCTTTAGCCTGGATCCCTGAATGTTCACTTAAAAAAAACAAACAAACAAAAAACCCAAGGGCTGTACCTGTCTTGCTGGTACCTCACATGAGTGAGAAATAAACCTCCCTGTTGTTTGAGGCATTCTACATTTTGGAGTATATTTGTTCTAACTGTTGGGTTATGCTAACCAATAAACTAGCTACCTTAAAATATTCAGTGGACCATGGCAGAGGGAGCAGATTTTCTCTACAAAGTAGGTCAAATGCACAGTGTAGCAGTTGTCCTCAAAGTGTGAGTGGCAGCGTCAGTATCCTAGCAAGTCTTATTAAAAGTGCAAATGTTCAGATCCCAGCCTTACAGAATCAGAACCCCTGGGGAGGGGTCTTTGGTTTGTGGGGCTGTGTTTCAGCAAGCCCTTTAGGTGATCCTGATACATACCAAGTTAAAAGCCATGAGACTTTGTGTTTAAAGAAACTTAACTCTTGGAAGCTTTGTGACTTTGGACAAATTAGCCTGAGTTGTCTTTTTTTCAATAAAATTAAAGAGATATTTACTTAGTGGCATTTTTTTAGAGTCTGAATGCCTTTTATAAAGTACCCAGCACAGCGTCCATTCTCAAACCACATCTGCCCTGTTCCTTCCATTTCTGTGTGGCTCCGTGTGAAACTGGGTCATGTGAGGATTCTAAGAATTAGGAAAACAGAATTGAATAGAACATCATGAATGTAACATGCAGAAGTTAAGATACCCTGGACAATTGTGCCAAGTTTAAGGGAAGAGGAACAAAGTCCAATTGATTAGAAATTATCATCAGCTCTGCTTATAAAGTTAGGTTGACATGTTCAATGTTTAAGATCATATTTTAACATGATGATTTTAAAAATATTTTCTCCTGCCTCTATTTTTCCTTATGTGTTATATATGTGAAGGGCTGAGAACAGTTCTTAATACCTATTAAGCACTCAGTATGAGTTAGCTAATTACTATTAGAGTAAATTCTGTGAGGATAGAGATTTTTGTTTATTTTCTGCAATATCCTCAGCCTATAAAACAGTTTTCTACACATGGCATGTGCTCAATAAATATATGTTGAATGAATAAATGAAGTAGCATGTTATGAAAATTACAGTCCTATATATAACAGCTTATCTCTACTTCTACCCATCACTGTGGCATTAGCTTACAGCAGAGCCATGGAATTCTTTCTGCCTTGCAGCCCATGATGCCCCATAGTTGAATGTGCACATAAGTCACAGGGGAGGTTGTTAAAATGCAGATTTGGATGCAGAGAGTTGTGGTTGGGCATTTCTGACAAACTCAAAAGTGATGGCAGTACTGCTCTTATATGTACCCAGTTCATTTTCACCTGTTCTGACTCCTGAAATTACACAAGTGCCATTTTTATTGCAAAAGACTTAATAATCCCCTTGAGTTTGCAGTGTTCTTTGGGAAGTCATTGCTTTTGAGTGGCATTGGTGCAGTGTATTTCCAGTGAATGAGTTTCTAATGACCTTTTCTGGTAACTTTATATTTTGGGAATGTTTTAGCTTTTATTTTTTTTTTTTTAAAGACTTTATTTCATTACTTTCAGAAAGAGGAGAAGGGAGAGAAGCAGAGGGGGAGAGAGACATCAATGTATGGTTGCGTTTCACCTGCCTCCAGCCACAGACCTGATTGGAGACCTGGTTTGCAACCTGATTATGTGCCCTGGCTGGGGAATCGAACCTGTGACCTTTGGGTTCGCAGGCTGGCGCCTTATCCACTGTGCTACCAGCCAGGGTTTGTTTTAGCTTTTGATTTTAGAAAACTTCAAATGTAAACAAAATGAAGTGAATAGAGTAATGAACTCCCACATATCCATCTAATTTGACACTAATTTGACAATTATTAGTCAATCTTGTGAATCTACAGTCCCCTCCCACCACTACATATTTTGAAGACAATCCACGTATCATTTGATTCATAAGCAACACAGTAAGTCTCTAAAATATAAAAGAAGTCTTAAAATATAATTACAATCTTATTCTCACAGCCTTTGGGATGACTCTTAACATCATCAAATAAGTTTTCAGTGTTCAAAATTCTTGTTAGTTTTTCAACAGTTGGTTTATTCAAATCAAGAGTCCCCCACCCCACCCCAGAAAAAAGGAAGCACATTGAATTGGTTGATATGCCACTTGAATATTTTAATCTATAGATTTTCCTTTTTCTTTCTTACAAATTTGTTCATGATGAAATGGAATCATGATGAAATAGATTTTCCCGTATTCTAGATTTTGATGGTTGGATTGTCATGATGTCCTTTAAAATATGACTTTGTCCTCTGTGTTTCCTAAATAGGCAATTAGATGTGGAAGCTCAAAAGCTTTCAGGTTTTATTTTCCTGAGCAAAAATAAAGGCAACTTTTATGACAGCTTCATCTCTGGCCACTGCCTCCTTCCTCCCCCGCCTTGGGAATCCCTGGTTTTTCCTAATGTTAACATGACACCATGTCAGAGATACCTGATTCACTCTATTGGGAAATGCTTATAAGGTCTCACCTATTGGTTTTTTAAGAAAGTGGTGTGAGTCAAGGCACCGAACTATGCTGGATGCAAAAAAATGGAAGCATGTTTTCACCTGTCATTAGGTTCTTGGAATTAACCAATGGTTAGAAATTAAAAAGGAAAAAAGCAATTAAGCCCATTGGTTTGGACCCAGATAATAATTAAGTGCTATCCTTCTTTAAAAATGAGGGTTATATAGTGATTACTGAGTGCCAGAGATTAAATAACAAGTCCTAGGACACACAGCAAGTAGAGGTTTTACCTGAACCCTAGAGGTCAGATAACAGGGTTGATGGGCACAACCATGGTATCTTCCAAGGAACTATTTCAGTCCTCTGCTAAAATCCTTTAGTGTCTGCCACTGAAATGTCCTAATGTATCAATATGGTGTACAAGCTCTTCATATGTGGCCTTTGCTTTCTTGATAGCTTCAACTGTGAACACTGTCTCTTCCTTCTCCCTAGAATGGCAGGCAATCCCTAGCCCAATTATACTAAAATTCTTTCAGCCTTTTCATTTCAGAATGTACCATGGTTTCCCACTTCTTGGCCTTTGTCTATGTTGTTTCCTATCCCTGGTATAATTTCTCCTTCTATGTCCTTCTGTCCACCATCTCTTAATTATATTAACACTTACACATCCTGTTGGTTCCAGGTTCAACTTTCTTCCTTGACTCTCACTTCTAGGTTAGCAGCTCCCATGAGGTGTTATGAAACTTATGCTCCTGTTATGGGAGCATTTAGTGTAACATATTTACATTCTTTGTCTTACAATAAGACTGGATGATCTGCAAGGCATGATACCACTTCCATCTCATTCACTGTTCTTTCCTAGGCATGTTTTGAGCTGCCTGCCATCTATTATCTGCTTGAATAACCTGGTTTGAGTAAAAACCAACCAGGTTAGTGCCCTTAAACAGAAATAGGCTTAGCCAAAAAGAACTGTTTCAATGGACACTCAAATTCCACTTCTCAGGTCATGCCCAGTTCTTTCAACTGAACGTCACAAAAGGGGATTTTTCAGATCTTTACCTATTACTGTCCTCTTCCTTGACACTTATACCTTTTGGTGAGCTGGGCAAGTTTGCCTCAAATTCCTCCCAGCAGACAGACAGATGAGATGGAGGAGGCACATGGGATCTGTTTTCCATGAGTACTGAAACCTCCTCATGGCTGAGAATTAAAAAAAAAAAAAAAAAGAAAGAAAGAAAAAGACGTGTTTATATGTGGCACTGCATTTTACAAAGTCCCATTAAGAGGCATGGGGGCAGCAATCTGTGGGGATCATTTATCACCCTGCCCACACAGCCATTTAAGTTACTTTGAGGCAGTGTTCTCTTTCATCTGCAAACTGATAGTTCACCAGGGGGCTAGCAGGCTGATTAATAAACACAGTGTTATTGGTGGCTGCTTAGAAACTCCCTGTTTCCTAGAATCATGTAAATTGTATTATTTTGACTCCCACTGATGAGGTGTGACTTCTGTTAACTTTTCTTGCCAAACTCTGTTCTTCTCCTTTTATCAAGTTCTCAAAGCACTCACTTCTCAGTAGGACTCAGAAAATTACGGAGGCTGTTCTGAGAGCGTATGTATTTTTATGTATAATACAATCCATAAATAGCATGTATATTACAAGGGGGAACCTAGCCTCCCTTTTCCTTTTTATGTTTGAAATTATATGTGAAATATTTAAATATAAGAGGCTATTTGATCATTGTCAGTGTTATAATTTAGCTACTGACAGGACATCCACTAACCATGGTAATGGGATACAGCTGTGGATGAAGATGATTGCTGATGCCTTGCTAGAGGTCATAACCCTGATTGATTGGACATTCAGAAATCAGGTCCTTCCTTAAAGATAGGAGATGAGAGATGCTGTGCTTTTCATGATCAATGAATCTATTAAACAATTCCCAAATGATAATTGATTGGATTGGTTAATTGGGTTTAATATTTCAACTCTCTTGTTGCAAAGTTATCTTCTCAAGGACAGAAACAATGTTTTATTCACAACCAAGATTTCAATACATATTAACTTTAAGATTTTTTTTAGTTATTATTTTCAGAGAGAGGGGAAGGGAGCAAGGCTGAGAGGGAGAGAGACATTAGTTAGGCAGGCTTTCACCTGCCTCCAGCTATGGACCTGGCTGGAGACCTGACTTGCAACCTCATTATATGCCCTGGCTGGGAAATCGAACCAGCAACCTTTGGGTTTGCAGGCTGGTGCCTTATCCACTGAGCCACCAGCCAGGGCCATATTAACTTTAATTGAATATTCATTGCCTTGAGTTGTGAAGAGTTTATCCTTATTAGAAAGCATTAAAACATGAGTACTTTTAAAGATAGAGCATGTAATTAAGTAGGTATGAACCAAGCTGTTTAGATATTAAAATATTCATCGTTAATACCACAATAAAAATGTTCTGTTAGGTACTTGAGGGTACAAAGATAACTATGAAATGATATCAGAATGCAGATATATTACAGTCAAACAATGGAAATAGACATACAAACAAATGATAACCATGCAGTTACTCTGAAAGGCCTTCTAGACATTTCTAAAGTTATCAGAGGATGTGGTGATTGGTCACTGTTGAGGAAGCTTATATAATTGTGGTATAGATTTTTATTTCTAAGGCAGTTATTTTAAAAGTCAGTAATGTTTTAACCTATTTTTGGCATTTGGAATAAGACACTCCTTCTGAAGAATATCTCAGCTTCATCAGAAGTACTAAAAGGGAAGCCCAGAACTCTCTTTGCTCTGGGAAACATCTTTCCTACCCTATCCTTCCCTCACCTACAACTTCTCCATCATTATCTGCTTGGGGATCATTAAGACAAATCTTCACATGCTTCTTATCCAAATCAAGTCAGTTGTCCCAAAAAAGCCACAGTCATATTACATACCCAGAACTCTAATCCCCAATGATTTTCCCTACTTGTTTTTGAACCTCCATTTCCTAAACCTCTCTGACTACTGAAACTCTCTTTGTTCCCCCTGGAACATTGATGCAAATCATTAAGGTCAACCCATTTTGCGAGCCTCCCCTATATTTTTTTGGTCTAATAGACAACTCTCTTCAGGTGTTTCCCCAATATTTCTCTCAGTCATAGGCTGTTTTATCACCTAAACCTTTCCTACCACAGACCCTGGAAGTGGACTAGATGGTATTCTTATTTCTCACACCGTTCTCCCTTTATCTTCTATAAAAGCACCCCCTTTTGATTCTCATGTCATCAGGCTATACCACCCACCATCCCACTTTGCTATAGTCATTTCACTACTCCCTGCATCACTTCCCCTCATTTTTCAAATATTTTTGCTCCTGGCTCATTGTTACTCTCCAACACTAACCTCATATTAATTCTGATTTCAATGTATATAATAATGATTGTTCCAACACTGTAGCTTTTCAGTCCTTAGAAATCTCCTGGAATGATTTTATCCCATCTTATCTTACATACTGAGATGGTCCTATCCTACACCTTATCATTAACAAAACCTGCACCTCCTATGTAACTGTAAAAGCTAAAAAGCTCAATGGTTCACTGCCTTTTGTAAACCCCAGCTCTACTCCCTACCTCATTGGAACTTTCCATCCTGTGTCTTTGTTCCTTTCTACTATCAGGGCTTCTCCACTAGGTCCTAGTCTTGACTCTGTTATTGAATTTCTGAAACACCTTAAATAAATCACTCTGTTTCTCAAAATAATAATGCTTGTAACAATAGAGTCAACTTTTATTGAGTGCTTACTACATGCTAAGCCCTCTATTCTAAATACTTTTTACTTTTTAATTCATTCAAGCCTCACAATAACCTTTCAAAGTAGATGCTGTTATTAGTTTTTTTAAAGGAGAAAAGTGAGGCAAAGAGTGAGAGAATGCTTATTTAATCCAGGTAAGCTATCCTATGACATGAGCTAATGGCTCATAAGTATGTGGACTTTTTAAAGAAAAGAAAATAAATTTTATTAAAAACTTTTTAAAACAAACTTTAAATTATTTAAAAAATAATTTGTTTTATTGATGTTACTTATGTTGTCCAAAGAAGCAGACAGAACTTGTCTGCCATTGTAGAGATTGACTACTCTCAGATATTATGAAATGTATTGGATAGGCTTTTTGTTCCAAGTAAAGAGGAAACTGTCCAATGTAATATGGTGCTGGTAGTCTAGCAGATGGGAGAGAGTAAGAAATGGAAAGAGTTTTTTCTATGCTAAAAAAATGATAAATGTGTAACACTTAATTCACTCTCAACTCAGAGACCTGCAAGGGCCAAAGATGCCATTTGAGTAGGCCTGGTTTTGTCTCTGCTTATAAACAAAACAAAACAAAACAAAAACATGCTTAAGGGACATATGAAAGAGGCAATAACTACAACTGGACTTTGAAGTAAACAGTCAGCATTTAGCATCCTCTTTATCACCTTCAGGGTAGTAAGCCAGCATATTTGGTGCCTATGTAAGAATGCTCTTGAGCCAGAAAGTCTGCCACACTATTTTCTTAGAGACCAGAGTTTCTATGCAAACCAAAGAGGGACAACATCCCTGGGAAGTAGTCTGATTGGTAGGTGAGAGTGTCCTTTCTAAGGCTATTCCTTCCTCTTCCTGCCTTTTTCCCAACTTGTTATTCATCATCTCAATATAATGCAAATGAATATTTATGGTAGAGGATAATTCAACTCATAACAAAGAACATAGGGAATGATGACCTTCCTGATCTAGAAGCGATAGAGCCCATGTTCCACAGGGCTTCTTTTCCCCAGAACCCTAGCAATTTCTATTTCCTAGGGAATTGATGGGAAAATTTTAAGATTATGTAAACTTTTGGGAGTAATTTGCAAAATTGTTGTATGTTTGTGTTTATTTTTAGGGTGAGAGTACATAGCTTTTGTCAGGTTATCAAATGGGTCTGTAACTCAATCAAAACCCTTTTTGGACTATCTTGGTGAAAGGCATCATCACCTGTCCAGTGACCAAAGCTGAACTCCATCACAATCAGTTTGTTGTGTGTCTCCTCACCTGAGCTCCCTATTTAATTAACCCCAGAAGTGACTCTGGTTCTCAGCATTTCTCTCTGCCTGCACATTTGAAGGGTGCACTTATTTTCATAAGGAACAATGGCTTCTAACAAAAGTAATCCTCAATTATAAGGAGAGCAAGTCTTCTTGAAACATGTTGCTCATGGAGGAGGAGCAAGTGAATGTAATTTACTTTCTAAAAATACTCTAGTTTATTCTGATTTGTCCTTCTGAAGGTATGAAATATGTAGTAAAAAAACATAGGTCTCACTGACTCATGTTGATCTCATTTCTTTTACAATACTTAATTTCCACTGCCATTATCCTGATTTGGGCCTGCATCATTTCATACTGGTATGATTATAACTTTTCCCTACCTGGATTCTCTGCCTTCAGTTTCTCCTTTCTTCGTTCCACTTACCACATATAATGGGACTAATCCTTCTATTAGGTTGAACCAAATAAAATTGCTGATATTTGACTATTTTTGATGACCAAAAAGAAGTTTTATGTGGTTCAACCTACTGTAACATAGATACAATTGTGTCATGCCTTGACTTAAAATCTTTTTATGGCTCTCTATTGTCTTTATTAAAAAGTTGAAACTGCTCAGTGTGCCTCACAGGAACATGCTCTGTTAACAGCAGAGCTTGAACATGACTGCCTGACCCGGTTTTGAAAACTCAGTGGGTCCCGGTATCAAATGAACAGTGTAAATGTATGACATGACCTAGAGCAAGACCTGAGGAAGGTATATCCATGTGCAGCCATTGTGAGGCAGCATCTCTCTCTGAAGGGGCTTCTCCAGGAGATGACTTCAATGGTTGAGTAGTTCCAAATTTTCAGGAAAAGCTGGAAATCTTGAGGTGCATTAGAAATATTTTGACTTTTTGATATTAACAGCAAACTTATATATGGCATGTATTATAGACTTGTCATTATTCTAAGCCATTTTCAATGTGGCCAGCTAATTCAGATTTTTAATAATCATTGCACAGTCAAAATGAATACATCTATGAACAAAATCTGAACTGGCTTCTTCCAGACAATTCCACCAATATATCAAACTAGACCCAATCTTGGAGTAAATGAGTGAGTCATTTACATCTGTTGGATGTTTTGCCCCTGTGGTGCCCTCTGCATTGAATCCTTTTTCCTTCTTCCCCTTCTCTTTTTCACTGAAGGTTCAATGGCCAGCTTTCTATTTATCCTTTAAAAATAAATTCATGTCTCTTCCTTTGTTAAACCTCCCTGATTTCCTTTCTAGTATTGTTTCCTTTCTTTCCTAGTATTCCCTCTCCTCCCAATTTTCCTCAGCACACACACACACACACACACACACACACACAGTAAGCATTCAAAATTGTTTATTACATAAGTGAATGACAAGTTTTTTGAAGCCCATTCACTTATTTTATAAATATGTTTGGTCACGTATTATGCCAAGCAGAGGTTTAAAGGCATCCAAAATGCTTTTGTTAAGACTAGAAATAATATAAACTCTCCAGGTTTGTACTTCCCCATGGCATCCATTGTGATATGATTATTATTTGTCTAAACCCTTTGCAAGGAACTAGTTCCTTGGAACCTTGACCAGCAACCCACTGAATACTGGGTTTTGTTACTGCTTGAAAACACAGTTAGGTAGCAAGATGCAATTTCTTGAAAGCTAATCTGTTTCAAAAACCCAATTGGCCTTGTTTGGCGGCCTCCACTCGCTGTGTGGAAAAACAGGGAGAATGAGAACTGCAATCAAGCCACTTATTGAATGCTACATGACAGTCTAGTTATGGAGTTTTTAAAAGAAGACATCCTCTGTTTTGCTTAAAACATGCAGAGAGGTGAATACATGCACATGCATATACCAAAAAAAAAAAAAACCCAACAACTCATGAACATAAGGAAAGAAAAATGAGGCAAAAAGACAACAGTGGTAGAGATATCACAGGAAATAGAAATAAGGTTATTAAACACACACAAATACACACACTTAAAAGTCTTTAAGACTGAGTGAATTTATGTTTAAAATCACATTTCCAAGTTTCCATAATACTACACTTTAAATGGTAATGAAGATACTATAGCTGTGTATTAATTTCTATTGCTGAATAGCAACTTATCCCAGATGTAGTTATAAGACTTTTATTTAATGTTGCATATTTATTACCTGACAGTTTTCATGGGTCAGGATTCTGGATGTGGTTTAGTGAGGTCCCCTGCTCAGGATGTTATGAGGCTGTAACAAAAGTGCTGGCTGGGCTGTATCCTCATCTGGAGGCCAGGCAGGGGTAGAATCCATCTCCAAAGTTAATTAGGTTCTTGGCAGAATTCATGTCCTTGCAGCTGCATAACTGTGGGCACCAGAGTTTTGCTCTTGGCTGGAGGATGTGCTCAGGTCCCAGAGGCCACCTACTTCCATTCTTGCCAAGGAACTTCTCCAGGGCAGCTACTTACTTCATGGAACCAGCAAGGACCAAAGTTCTCTCCCTGTAAAGAACCCAGACTCCATTTAAAAGGCTTAGGATTGGTTGGTTCAGTCCCATGCAGGGTAATTTTCCTTTTGATTAGCTCAAAATCAGCTATTTTGAGACCTTAATTGCATCCACAAAGTCCCTTGACCTTTGCCATAGTCTATTGGTTAGAAGTGAGTCACAGGTTGATATGGGCTGAACTGTGTACACCCCCCAAATTCATATATTGGATTCTGAACCCCTAATACCTCAGAATGTGACCGTATTTGGAGATAGGGCCTTCAAAAGGTAATGAAGGTGAAATGAGGTTAGAGTGGGCCCTAACTAATGTAATTGAGGTCCTTAAAAGAAGAGGAGTTAGGACGCAGATGCACAGAGAGGAAAGACTTTGTAAAGACAGAGAGAGGAGATAGCCATCTACAACAAAAGGAGAGAGGACCAAGAAGAAATTGGCTTTTGATCAACAACTTAATTGCAGACTTTTAGCCTCTAGAACTGTAAAAAAAAATTAGTTTACATTGTTAAAATGACCCAGTCTTTTTGCTATGGTAGTCCCACCAATCTAATCCCCAGGTCCCCCCCCAACCACAAGGAGTTGGGGTGGAGGTGAGTAGGGGTGGGGTTGCACATAGGGCATGAACACCAGGGGATAGAAATCATAGAAGCCACCTGAGGATCTCCTTTACTTCTAGGAACATGGAGAGTTACACTTTTCTATCTTGGCTTAAAAACTCTGAAATGTGAGCACAGGTGTGTAGTTATCACTTCCAGAATAAACCACTTAATATTGGTACACAGTTCTCTAGCTCCTCCATTCCCCTGCGAGGGCAAATTCCAAACTTCTTGTTGCTTGGTAGCATCTTATCATGGTGAGCTTCCATCAACCTGGGTCCCTGAAATCTAATCATGATCAGAGGTCCACCTACTAACCCACTCTAAACATGTACCACAGGCAAGAAATAAACCTATATTAGTTTTAAGCCACCAACATTTTGAGTTGTTTATTATAACACCGTAATATAGCTTAATCTAATGGACAACTGAGATGGAGTAAAATTTTACCCCATTAATGAATTCAGAAAGTTAAAACTGAAGTACTTATACAAAATTGAGAAGCAAAGTGGCTACTTCCTTTACATTCAATGACTTGCTATTGGGAGGTTATATGATATCACCTGGGACTGATGAAATAATAATGAGTTCAGATGAAAAATAAATGTACCTCTTTAAAAGATTCTTCTGATCAAACTTTACATAAACTAATATCTGAGTCATCAACTCCCATGATATAGCTGCACCTAACTCTCTAATGTTGTGGTAGAAAAAAACTATATAAGCCAGTGTTAGAAAAATCACCAGAGCTTTGAATGACTAATTCTCAAGGTGAATTAAAATTCTGCACCATATTGTCTCAAGCTTGCTTTTCATTCTACTTTTTTTTCTCTAAATCTTCTTGAATCTTTCTTTTTTCCATTTTTCTACAGTGGTTTTTTTTTTTTTAAAGATTTTATTTTTTATTTTAGAGAGAGGGGTAGGGAGAGAGGCAGAGAGAGATTAGTGTATGGTTGCCTTTCGCCTGCCTCCAGCTGGGGACCTGGCTGGAGACCTGGCTTGCAACCTGGTTATGTGCCCTGGCTGGGAATCGAACCAGCGACTTTGGGCTCACAGGCCGGCGCCTTATCCATTGAGCCACCAGCCAGGGCTACAGTGGTTGCTTTCTAAATAGATCATTGGAAAAGTAATTGCCTGATTTTTTTTTTTTTTTTATACAGTTTACTATAGAAAGTATAAAGTTAAGGAGGACCTACCAGGATGTACCTTTGTGTAATTGTGAAAGGAGTCACAGTGAAACATATAGCTGAAGCAATGAGGAAATATTGAAGTGGCAAGAGGAAGATTTGTTAATAAGCTTAATTTCTAATTTTAACTGGCCTCCATGAAGGGAGGCAGACAGATTTCTTTTATGCCATCATCTTTGCCTTTCTGTGCATGCCATCTTCAGATAAATGCTTTTGGGTAGTGATCCTTCAGCTCAGATAAAAGGGAGGGTGGCTATCCTGTTTAATGGGAGGGAAGTCATGCAATTTATCTACTTTTGGCAAGTGACATAATAATATGTCAAGTTCAGTGGCCTACGCCCTTTGTGAGAAGCAGTTTACTCTCTCTTTCCAGTCCATCATGCCTACTGAAGTGTTCCTTGGAAATGTCAAAGCCACCTGGAAAAGATCAATCTTTTTTTGGTTAGGACACTGTGAGAAAGATGAGACATAAGGGGAAGTATAGAAAAGGACGACTAGGTTAGACAGCAACCTACTTAAAGAAAGAACTGTTCTCTCTGCTACTATTTCTCATATATAATATGTATTCTTATATAAGTATATTATATATAATATTTTTACATTTTTATATATAGTCAATTAGCAGACTCAGGCCAGTAAGTATTCTGGTTACTATGGATACTACCAAAGTGGAGGCTGGGGAAAATAAGAGTTTTGATTTTTGAATATTAACATTTTGCTCCTATTCTTGAATTTTAAAACATTTTCTTAAATCACTTTAATGGGAGGCATTTAATACCTACTGCAAAATGGATTTTAATATGTCTAGACAGGATAGAATTTTTGATGTGCATCTTTGTTAGTCCACAGGTGCCTCCATTTTCCCACTCTGAAAGCACACAGTCCACTTCCTGATTGTTGATAAGAAGCAGAGTAGTATATTATTCTCTTTGAGCATATTTATATTCTTAAAGTTTGGGTAAAGGAATAGGAGGTAAGAGGGCTGAGTAAAACCAGCGAAAAGGCCAAAAAGGTAAAAGCAATGAAATTATATCTGTTTGTGATGAATCTGCATATTTGGGTGTTTCTTTGTTTCAGCTTCTCTTGGTTTATATAACAGGAAAGAAAAGTGAAATAAAATGGAAATTATAATATTGTATTTTAAAAACTACCTGGAAGCCCTGGCTAGTGGCTCAGTGAATAGGCGCTGGCCTGTGAACACAATGGTTGCTGGTTCAATTCCCAGCCAGAGCACATAAGCAGGTTGCAAGCCAGGTCTCCAGCCAGGTCCGTAGCCAGAAGCAGGTGAAAGGCAACCATAAATTGATGTTTCTCTCCTTCTCTTTAAAATTAATGAATAAAATCTTCAAAAAAATTACCTGGAAAGTTAAGACTAGCTTTGAAATGGCTTGCTTAACTGTAAGATAATTGATTAATTTTAGCTTTAGATATTTAAAGCCTCTTTTTAGATAAACTGCTTTTCAAACTTTGAACTATAAATTGTTATACTTATGAAGTCTTGTGAAGCACAATCCATCATATATTTTCTTATCTTCTCAGGATGAAGTCCATGTGTATGAAAGAGAATAAAGGGATTTTTAGAAGTTAATAAACTTTATTTTTATTGAAATACAGTTGCCCTATACAATTGTATTAGTGTCAGGTGTACAAGATAATGAGTACACACACACTCACACACACGTGTACATACTATAGTCTGGAAAAAATCAAGCCATTTTTAAATAATGAGAACAGTTTGTGCAACATCAGTATATCCTGGCAGCCAAGGAGAGTGGACTGGAATATGCACATGCGTGAACAATGATGACTTCACTGTACTAGATAGTGGGGGTGGTAGAGATGTCATTGAATGAGCATGTGTACTGTGTGGCCATCACATTCAAAATGCCTAAGTGAGTAGAACAACAAATCTGCATCCAATTTTGTGTTAAGCTTGAACACTACTCCATGGAAACTATTTGGATGATGCAGAGGGCCACAGCTATGGACAACTGGCGATTTGCAGCTTTATCACAACAATTTACCTGCTCATGCATCATGCATTATACAGAGTTTCTTGGCAAAACATCAAATCACCCAGGTGACTCAGCCCTCCTACAAACCAGATTTTGCTCTTTGTGACTTCTAGCTTTTCCTAAAATTGAGATGACTTTTGGCAGGGAAGAAATTTCAAACCATTGAAAAGATCAGGAAAATATTGTGGAGCAGCTGATGGCCACTGGGAAAACTGAGATTCCAAGGTGCCTGTTTTGAAGGGGATTGAGGTGTTGTTATCCTATGTACAATGTTTCTTATATCTGGTATCTTCTTCAATAAATGTCTCTTTTTCATAGCATGTGGATGGATACTTTTGGGACATAGTGTGTGTGTGTGTGTGTGTATATATATATACACACACACAGTATAATTATATATATAATTTTTTTCTTATGAGTGTTTTTGATAATATTAATACTATATTTTATATGAAAAATACTACATGGTTATTCACCATTCTTTTAACTGAGTCCTTTTGCCCTTTCCCTGCTCCCATTTGCAATCCATTTTCTAAGTTTTTAAAAAAATTTTTTTCTCAAATTTATTTACGTCTTTTCATTTCCATGCCTCCTTTTTTTCTGTCATGCCATCCCTTTCTCACTACACTAATCCCTACATAGTCTCTGTGCCTTTGCTCTTGCCCACCTCTAACCCATTCTCTACATTTTGGCAGAACACTCTTTGTAAAACAAATCTGATTGTATCACTCTCCCACCTGGAATACTTCAAAGAGGTCTTGTCACACACAGCATGTAAAGCAAAATGCATTACATGGCTTACAGGTTCCTACAGGGTCTGGTTTCTGCTTGTCCTCTTTTCACCCTCAAATGCACATACCAGTTTCATCTTACATGTCTCCATGTTCTCTATCATGCAGCTGCATGGCTGAGCCTCTTCTATGGATACTCTGCTCCCTGGTATCTTGGGGTCTTTGCACACTCTGTTCCATGTGTCTAAAGTGCTCTTATCCTTTTCACCTTACCAGGTTCATGACTATACATCTTTCAAGCCTCATCTGAGATATCAGTTCCACAGGGAAACCTTTTCATAAACCTCAGACTAGACCTACTGTAGACTTGTGTACACTTTTTCTTTACAGTACCTTTCACAGGATGTAATTATAAATTGTGCAGTTATGAACTTTTATAATTACAAAGTGCAAATGTGTACAAAGATTCAATCTCCTTCATTCCTGTCCAGTAGGACTTGGCTCCTGGGACTCCATTCCCACCCATGGTGCAACTAAATCTTGCCCCAAGTCACTTCCAGATTTTTTCAGTCTTTTTCAAGTAAATACGACTTTTTCAGTTCAAGAGCTTTCTCTGCCTCATTTCCTTCCTTTCTCTCTGGGTGATGAGTTCCTGGATCAGAGAGAGAATGGGGTACCTTGTACATGGTGGTTTTCTATTGTCTCTGACCTGTGCTGAGATCTCCCTATCTCCCTCTATTCCTTTCTGCGTAGGCATTTCCTGCAGTGATCTCTGATTGCTACGTCAGTGCCCTCTGTCTAATTCTAATCTCCACCCCAGAGACCTGCTGATCTGTTTTTAGGACTTGATTTTGTCTTGGTTGCAGGGGACAGGGGTTGCTTTCAAACTCACTTGGTTTTCTACCCTGCTGGTCTACAGCACTCCATGAGGCTGCTCTCAGGTTTTCTACCCTGCTGGGTTACAGCACTCCTTGAGGCTGCTCTCAGGTTTGTGTACCTAGGATGCCTCCCTGAACCATAGCTATGGCAGGACTGTAACGCTGCAGTGCAATTAGTCTTCCTCCCAAAATGCAACAGGGGAGAGGAGGCCCTGCTCTAGCCCAGCTCATCTGTGATTTTTTTTTTCTTTTCTTTTCTTTTCTTTTTATTTCATTATTTTCAGAAAGAGGGGAAGGGAGAGAGGCAGAGAGGGAGAGAGACATCAATGTATGGTTGCTTTTCACCTGCCTCCAGCCACAGACCTGACTGGAAACCTGGTTTGCAACCTTGTTATGTACCCTGGCTGGGGAATCGAACCTGCGACCTTTGGGTTCGCAGGCCGGTGCCTTATCCACTGTGCTACCAGGCAGGGCTTTCTATGATTTGCTTAAGAGGAGGCAGAGCTAATAAGGGTCCTTTCTCAGATCCACACCCACCGCAGGCTTACTCTCTTGCTTTCTCTAATAGTTCTGAAGTTCCTGTCCTAGATGGAACTGGCTGTTCCTTGATGGCCTTTCTAATATAAAGTTACAGATACACTTTGCACCCACTTCCTTAAGACTTTGCCCTCTCTTGATATTCAGTCAAGCTTTTATTTTACTAATTTTTCTCATTGTTTTTTAAGATAGCTGTCCTTGCAGTGCAATGTTAAAAATGCATTCAGAAACTCAACTGAATTATGTTTTCTAAGGTAATTTATACTTTCTCAGGGCAGCAAGGGTAATTTTAAGGAACTTGTTTATTTTTCACAATTGTAAACCCTGTAAGGTTAAAAATCAGGTTTCATACACCATTGTGTCACCTAACCCTTAGTAGGGCTCTCTATTCATAGCTATTATTAAATTAATGAATAAACAAATGCAAATTTTAGCAAAGGGAAATGAACTCATACTTCACTATTAATAGGTTGGAACCAAAATGAGGGGGAACTCCTCAAAATCTGACATTATCTTTGGGAGGGTGGGCCCTTCCAGTACAGGCTCCCCTGCACTAGTGAGTGGTCCTAAGAACTCACCTGTGTCAGCGTACCAGCTGGCACTGTTGGGAGAGGCTGTGTGAGGCTTCAGTGGAATTTCCTAAAGACTCTTTTAACACATTTGCCCATTTCATAATGAGTGATTCATGAGCACACCTGCCCATACCACACTGAGTGTTCAGCAGTTTTTGACCAAAAAACAGCATGACCCCTGTACCCCACTATCCCTCTTCACTCAATCTTGCCCCAAGCTCCTTTTTATGTTTCCCTAGATAAAAAAAAAAAAGTCCTCAAAAGGAGACATTTTACCAATGTGGAAGAGATGAAATAAAAAATGGCAGAAGCACTAAAAGGCATCAAAAACTGATAAGTTCAAAAACTGTTTTGAGCAGAAGAAAATGTCTCAATAGGTGTATTGCATCAAAAAGAGGGCATTTTGAAGGAGATTGAAGTATAAACCAGTATGAATAAATTCATAACTTTTTATAAATAAATTCTGTTTTGGGGGGTCCCTCCCTCGCACTCCAAGTAGAAATCTCCTAAGGTCTGTTAGCCTGGCCTGGTGTCAACCTAACTTGGCTATCTGCCCTGAGACGAGTATCTGATCTCCCTCAGGCTCTGTTCGGAGTGGAGAAAGGTCATCATCTTTTTTTCTCTCTGTCTACAAGGAAAGAAGAAAGAGGAAGAACAGGTATGTCTGCCAGAAAAAAGTTCACAGTTCACAGAAAGGGTGCAAAAGAAGGACACCAAAGGTGTGGCTGAACTCCCGGGCAGGTGAGAAAATGTTATAGGCCACTTTTTTTTTTTTTTTTGCATTGCTTGTGTGGATGAAAGAAGAAAAGAAAAGAACCACATTCATTTATTTCATATTTTAATGCACAATGACCTATCATTTGTAAATGCCTGCCAACTGGTAACTGATTAGTATCCCTTTTCTTTGGGAAGAGTAGGAAAGAGAGGCTGGAGAGAGCTCTTTCTGCTCTCTGCCTACTTGTACTCCTTTACTTTAACCTTCTTAGGAAAGAAAAAGCCTGAAGTTGTCTATGGAACAACTGATCCATTCACTGTGTGTGACAGAAAACAAATGTGGGGACATGGCCTCCTGATGGAAGCATACAATTTTGGGAGTTGGAATCCAAATTAAAATAGGATTCAGACTATTTTTTTTTTTTTTATTATTGGCTTTTGTAATCAGAAGAATTTTCCAGTGTAGTTTCTATTTTAGAGATCAAGTCCCTCTTTGCTTTATTTTGACTGTAATTAAGATTTCACAAAGAAGAACATTACAGAGGAGAATAAAAATGAACTGTCTTGAGCCTCGCAGTGCAGCACGGTTCAGAAAGAGATTTGGGAAAAATAACTAAAGGAAGCTTCTTAAGACCACTGTGAAATTTAAAAGGTCTAAAATTGTACTTAGATTAAAATTTTTAATTGAAATGAAATTAAGTTGTATTTAATATCGGAGCTACAAACAATCACTGAAGTAATTTTGTTCATCATGCATAGTAATCACTATGCTCAAGGTCAAACTCTAATTCAGTGCCATTCCTTTCATCTTTGATTCCTAACTTAGTCAGTGAGGCTCCCTATTCAGGTAAAGTGAAGATAAAACAGGGATGGAATCAAAGAAAGCAGGAGCTGATGTATCTGATATATGCAGGTTAAGGAAAACCCATAAATTCCTGTGAAGATGCCCAAATCTGCCTCTTTTGACTTCTGACTTTCTAGAGGACTCTCTTATTCCCTGCTCTAATCCATGAGCTATCTGGTATCCTCCCAACAAATTCCCTTGGTTAACTTAACCAGAGCCCATTTCTGTTGCTTCTAATGAAACAACCCCCAAACATTTATTATCTTTTTTGTATGTTTTTGTACTGCAAGATTTCTCAGTTCTTTTGTTTGCTGGTACCCATTTATGCAAGGAGGTACATAAACCTGTATACACCTGGTGATTCTTATATTCATCTTTCTCATGAAGCTTCATTTGAGATCTTTTTGGCAGAACACACTTTGGAAAACATTGCATTACAACATTGTTGCAATGCTATGCTGTCAGATACTGACTTAGCCCTAGAGCTAATTCTCAGCCTACTTAGAAGAACTTCTGAAAGCCTTCCTGTGTATTTCCTAAACAAGGGTGCTGCATTTATTTGTATGGTGTGAGGACGGTGTGATCTCTGTGTTGTAATGTTGCCACAGTTAGAATACTGGTAGCGATTTTACTTGAGGCACTTGGATTGAATTCTCTGGTTCAGGTTCCAGGGTTTCTATGATTTCATTTTTGCTGTATTACTGACTCAAATATATTCCAAGCAAGGCTTATGTCTGTTTTCCAAGAGGTCAAAGAGAAAGGAATGATATTTACCTGATATCTCCCTACACTCTGGCAGGTTGAATTAGGTAATACCTTCGAGATGACCTGAATTCTGCAGAGACAAGACTTCTAAAGCACCAACCATAAATGTTTGTTATAGAAAAGACTGGAAAGCTCTTTTCATGTATTTTAATCCAGTGTTTAGGTACTTGCATAACTGGTCTATTAAATCCTTTTGAGAAAAGATAAAAATACCAGTCAGAGCGGTTCACACTGAGTGCTGCACATGTTTAAGAAAGTCAGACCTTGTGGCAGAGCTGTTGCTTCCCACTCATCCTGCAAGTGGAGACGTGGGTTGCTCTGCAGTCATCGTCAGTGGGAGATGCATTTAATAAGCAATGCTAAGGACCAGGTACATAGCATGTCATATCTCCACTGCATGGCTACTTAGGAAATAGCGTTAACTATTCATTCTATTGGGTCAACACTCTGTCCCTTTATTGTGCCTCAGCTGTTCCCACTTAAGACAAAATGGTTAGGGTAGAGTATGATAAGTTTGAGTAGAAGTCAGTGATGCATTCTACTCATTCATCTCCAGAAAAGTCTCTCACACTCAGACTTCTCATTGAACAAGTATGGTATTAGATATTTATAAGAGGAACACCACTCCAAAGTCATGGCCTCTTTTCCTGGTCTTCACAGAGAGGGTTTTTATAAGTGGAAGAATGCTCTTGGAGGGAGTGAGCCTGTTGCTTTTTCTGGTATCTTAAGTGCTCAGCACATGGCCTATAAGTGGGGGTTTGATGAACTCTGAACCTTACAAGGGTGGAAGCAATGATAGGTGAGCAGCTTATCTGCATGAGGAAAGGGGACATGACAATGACAATGACACCCCTGAGCCTTGAAGGTGTGAGGTGGGTTGGAGATTGGTGAATATAAACCCCACTCTTGGGAAGGAAAGCAGAGCAGAGCAGAAGCAAATGGTTTGGCCATCCCTTTGATATGGTTTCAAAATATACTGTTACCTGTTGCTTCTCTGTTTGGTGACTCTCAGCCAGAGTCACACAGTTAATCAGAAACACTCCTGGATAGAAAAGAGTACATTCAATGTCAACCTGAATATATTAATTAGTGACATTTAGGTAGAGCTTTCTTCTGCCTCCTTAGAAACTGTATTTCTGAATGTACCTTACAGCTGAGGTGAAGTGCTGTTTCATGATATTTGTTCAGTAACTTGTTTATTCATTGGACACTACTACATGCAGTGTTGTCCTGTCTTCTTGTGATATAACAATGACTAGGACATATTCCCTTCCCTAAGGTAGCTCCTATATGAGTTGTGAATTTAGCAAAACGGATTTTAACTGCATTGTATCATTAATATTTTCTAAGGTAGATATTCTCACACATACAGAACAATAGGCAAATATGTGAGGTGATGAATGTGTTAATGCAATAGGGGAAGTCCTTTCAAATCATCACATTGCACATTCTAAATATCTTACAATTGTATTTGTCAATTATACCTCATTAAAAATAAAGTTAAACGCAGTTAGAAAAAAGGTGATTTTTGTAAAGCAAGGTATGCAAATCATAAAGTTAATCATGAGTAGAAGGGAGGAAACTTAAACTATCCTAAAGCGTATTAGATAATGCATTACAGAAGCCAGCTGAGCTGAGAAATCAAAGATGAGTAGGAACTAGATAGGCAAAGAAAGATAAAAAAGAGAAACTTCCCCCTCATAGCCCTAGAAGTACTATATAGGCCAAAGTTATAAATACTTAATAATTCCGGGATTTGCTTGTATTTCCTTTCCCCCCCTTGTAACAGCCTTATAAAGAAACTGCTATCTTGTTCCCATTTTCAGGGTAGAGTCTCAAGGTTACATAGTGAATAAATGAGCAGAGGAATCTAGATTAAACCCAGCTTGGTCTGACCACAAAACTTGAGCTTTCTCAGTAATGCATACTGGCTCTTTTATCTCTCCAACCTTTTGTTGGATAGGGGATGGAATTGCGATCTAAGGCCACCAGTTGATTGACTGGGTAAGATCCAGTCAGATTATCTATCATACGAATTTCACCAAAGACAGACCCAGATACTGTGGTGGGTTAACAGTAGTTGGCACCGAAACTGAAAGCTGTGATAAATGATCATGGGTTGCCAGGATGGGACATGCATAAAATGAACAAATGGAAGAATCTATTTAACAGAGGGCGAAGAATGGGGTGGTTTTTGTGTAGAGAGAGCAGAGCGGAGTCCTCTGAGAGGTGGGAGGAGAGACCTGATAGCTGCCTCTTTAGTCGCATTGTCTATGAGACCATTATATTTTGTTTTCATACTGCCCAGTGCTCATGGGAAAGTCAATGGCATCTTCACAACCATGAATATAAGCCAGTGTCTGTTTCTGACAGCCAAAAATTTCCAACTGGAACCTGTCCTATGTGCCAGACGTTGTACGTATAACTGTGCTAGTCTTCATAAACTCCAAATTCAGTATTGTTATGGTGAATTTCTTATTGCCCCTGGTACACAAAACCTATCAAGAGAAGCAAAGAACCTTGCTCAAAATTGAACAGTTGCTAAAATACTGGGGCTAGAATTTGCATCCAAGACACACTGCAAGAATTATTTCATACTCTGCAAAATCATTAATTATATGGTTAGTACTTATATAGGCCAAGTGTTTGTGATGCCCCTTTATCATTTGTAAAATGATGGAAAACAATGTAAAGAAGTAAATACAAAGTGTAGCAAAAGTAGGAAAGGTATTGTAATAATCATAACATTCATGTGTTTTTTTAATATGAACAACTGTAAACCTACTTTTGCTCCACCTTGTATGCATACATTAAAAAATATTGATGAACATTTTTATAGTAAGTGTTTGGTACTTCCTTTCTCTCTGTACTAGATCTTGTTTTTTAGCAACTAGGACATGGATACCATGTGAAATATGATGTCAAAACTGTGGGATTTTTGCACATGTTTTAATCTTTCTGAGCATCGAGCATCATACTTTCAAATGAAAAATAGTAATATATATGTTATGAGATAATTGAAAGGATCAAATAAAATAATCCTAGTGTAACAGTATTGAAATTCATGAAGTATTGCATTTCACCTCTTGGTCCTCTCTTCCTACTGCTGCCTTTTCTTCTTTGCCTTCTTCTCATACTCTTCTTTTCAAGGGTGCTTTTTGTGAGTGTGTAGGGCTCATGCTTCAGGAACTGTTTTTAAAGGGGAGTGAGAGGTACATTCCCAAGAGTTCAATGATGAGAGCCCCAGGAGAAGTAAGAGGGCAGGAGCTCCTTTCTAGCTATTGTTTCTCCAGAGCAGTGCCAGGGGGATGGCAGAGATGGGCTAATGTGTCATTATGGCCTTTAATCTCTATGATCATTGCTTTTGGATCTGACATAGGGCCAGATGTGGTTCAGAGAGAAAGTGTGTCTCTGACTTTGGAAGATGGCCTCAGAGCTTTTAACAAACCTTTCAAAATATTTGATTAACTGTAGGGAGGTCCTCAGGAGATTCCACCAAACTTGTTCTGTATCATTTTGCCTGTAAAGAATGTTTTGGAAGTAGGGATGGGAAAGTGTAAATAGTGTTGGGATGACCCATATAAAAAGTGTCAATCTCAGATCAGAACTAGAGGCCTTGCTATCATTAGCAAGGGTTGTCAAGTTGACTGTGAAAGACTTAAGAGAGAATAATGGGAATGGCTGACACTTTTAGGAACATATGATTGAAATTTCCCATTGTCCATTTAAAATAGAGACTATCTATAGTCAGCCTATTGAGGCTGAAGTTTCCTAAGCAGATCTCTTGCACTGCATGGCTCCTAGGGGCAACATTTGCATTGTAATCTCTGTGAATGTCACTCCTGGGGTTGTGCAGTTCATTTTACAGTGCAAAGCTTGACATAGAGGTCTTCAGTCCAATGCCTCCTTTGTAGGCGAAAAGTCTGTGAGACACAGAGAGGGCAAGTCCCTGGTCAAAGACATACAACCAAAAGTCAGATTTCTCTACTTCTAGTTTAGCGATCTTTCAACTAAACTTGTAACTCTAAACCTGGGAGCCAGAATTCTCTAAAGACCATTTAATTCTCGCAAGGAATAGCATGCCCATACTCATGCTCATCTGTGTGTGTGTGACTGTGTATGTGGTCTTTCTGGGTCTGTTGTGTCAATTAGAAGTACTATTTATGAATTATATATGTCATTAACTTGTAATAATGGGAAACAAATATTGTTACTTCATAATTTGGTAGGCAAAACTCAACTGTAGGATGAACAGAGGCAGATGTAATTAAAGACATGGGCTTTCAAATCCAATAATTAAACATGTTAGCTTTTAAACCCGACTTCCATTTACTTCTTCAATTTGAAATACTTTAATCATGAAATAAGTACTAAACAAACATATGAAAAATGTCTAGGTTGCCATCTTTGAAAACAATTATAATAAAGCCAGTAAGAACTCCCAAATATAATAGGCTTCTGCCTAGCATAAGGATATAAGAATATCCTTACTAAGATAAGGCATCTGCCTATTCTCAATTGCAATTCAATGTAATGGCACTTTGCTTAGATTATAGAATACCTAAGAATTTTAAGACGTAGGACTTTAAAGGATTTGCAATTAAACTAAGCATAAATAGGTACAGTTGAAATATTTCAAGAAGAAAAACTAGATAGTCATGATGCCTCCTTTCCCTGTTTCACTCCCAGTTTCCCAATTCCCTTCCAACAGATACAGGCTTTAGTTTGGGCCATTACTGCACCAAACACATCACTTGGCCACTTACATTACAGCTTCTGTAGTACTATTTGGTCTCTTTATCTGTAAAATAAGAACAGTAATGTAATGCTGACTTTATAAGATTTCAGGGAGGATGAAATTACGTCACACATGTAAAACACTCAGTACATAGAAAATATATTAAATTATTGTTACTATGAGTTATGCAGCAAGAAGTAGTGTGGGTGGCTTGCATTTGAAATGCAGCAACTACTTCTGTACTTTATCTTTTCTTGTTACCAGTTTTGTGTTCTTAGGCAAGTTAATTAACTTCTCAGACTACTTTTCTCCCAATGTGTTAAGTGAGAATAAAACTCTTTTTCTGGAATTTGTGTGATGATAAAATTAAGTGTCCATGTTATAGGCCTAGCACATTGCCTGGAATATTTCAGATAATACAAAGCAGAAATTTTCTTTTTTTGCATACTGGACAGGGAGAAACTTAGAAGCAGAAGTTTTCATTGAACTATTCATCATTTCATCTCCAGTATCTAGGACAAAGCTTAGAAGCTAGGGAGTTCTTAGTAAATATGTGTTGAATTGAACCAAATTCTTAAAACATCTATTTAGTTAAGCTTGTTCAGTGCATAGGCTCAGTCATCCAATTCGAGATTTCTCAGAGGTACATGCAGATTGAGAACACGAGAAATCAGCAAGATGCAGAATTCTAATGATCAAAGAGCTCATTGTGTTGTTTTGTGCCTAAGCCAGAAGTTGTTCTGTGTGTAAAGCATGAGACATTGGCAGCAGAAGTTTGAGAATCTTGAATCTGTTCTAGTGCTCAGACGTTAAAGACTCAGCTGTGCTTCAAATGCTTCCTGATCTCTCTTTTTGTCAGCAGCAAATTCTTCTTTATTCCACTTCCATTTCTTATGAATGTACAATGAGGTACCTCAACTTATGTTTGAAAGCAAGCTATGAAATACTTCTCTAATCAGACTATGGCTTATCTGCTTGTTGGTCATATGGCCACTTACGGTCTTCAGAGGCCTCACCTGCCTCCCACAGAAGGGAGCCTGGGCAGTGCAGTTGCAGCTAGAAGACAGATGCCCTTGTTTAGTATACTCCATCCTTTGACTTCCACCCTCACCCAACCTTCATTGCTTAAAATTTGTTGGTGAGTTTCTAACCTTGGTTAGAGGAAGGAATGGTAATTGCAGTATCAGCCTCTATTGTGGGGCCTATTTAAGGAATGATGTTATATTTCTTACTTAGAAGAAGAGATGTATGGTCTATTCAAATGTTCTTGTTTAAAATATACAAAAGATAAAAAGGATTATGGCCCTGGCTGGTAGCACAGTGGATAAGACGCTGGCCTGCAAACCCAAATATTGCTGGTTTGATTCCCCAGCCAGGGCATATAACCAGGTTGCAAGCCAGGTCTCCAGCCAGGTCTGTAGCTGGAGGCAGGTGAAAGGCAATCATACATTGATGTTTATCTCCCTCTCTGCCTCTCTTCCTTTCTCTCTCTCTGGAAATAATAAATAAAATCTTTAAACAAAAAAGGATTATGAATTGCTTAGCTTGAACTGGCAGGAGAAATGTTTTGATTTCTAATGCTACCAAATTGGGTAAGATAAAGTACTTGAGTCAGGTAAAGAAGATGCCTTCCACCTTGGGGGAAAAAGACAAGGAGAATGAGAAATTGGCTTTGTTTTAATGGTCAGAATTGAGGGGTGGGGAAGGGGCATATTTAGGAAAGGTGGAGGCTCAGCTAGGTGTGGTTGCTGCAGGGCACATCTTGAGATGATGCTTTAAGCCCCAATAGGTCACATTCCATCTTCTTCATAAGCACAAGAAATGCAATTGAACAATTAAATCCAAGCAAGTCTAGTCTTCTTAGTTCCAGAGGGGCCATTGTCACCAATCTGCTGCAGTTGCATCCTGAGTGAGAATACCCGGACCAGCAAACTCTGTCTAGGAATTGAAGGTTTTGGATTCCAAGTGCAGCGGATGTCTTTGTAAATATTTTCCCTTTTGGCTTACTATAACCATTAAACATTCGTGCCTTCTTGTCTTCTTTCAAAAGGTTGCTTAATTTTGTTGGACCATGTAGATTGTCTAAGAAGAATTGAAATAAAACTATGTGCAAATTAAGGTGGTTAAAAATTATTCCAAACCTCCTCTTTCTAATAGTTCTACAGATGCTGTCATCTCACATGATTCAACAGTCATACATACAACTTTAATGCATTTACCTTGGCCATAGTAAGAAACTTAAATCATATAAAGCCACTGCATTCAATGCTTGTAATATCATGAAGGCCCTTTAAAAACTTGCATCATTACCCACAAACTCCAGGTGATGCTAATCCTTCCTTTAGTGCTATCATAATTCCATCTAACTATTACTCATAATTTTACAACCTATAAACTAGTGGTAGCTATTAATACAAGTTATGAGGTCGGTCCCAAAAGTATTGAGCAAATGTCAATATAATTAAAATAGTTTGTGCAGCTGATGCTTTTGGGATAGACCTTGTAGTCAAAATATAGCAGTGGAAAAAGAGAGAATTTTAAGCTAGAAATTAGGTCCTTAATTATTTTTGTGTTTGAAACAAAGGAGGGAGAGGGACCAGTATCTTTCATTGTGACACAATCTGCATTCCTTTTTTCCTTCAGACAACACCTCAGCTGGATAGGGATTTTACTTCAGGAGATGCGGTCTTCAGTCCGATGGGCTCTGATTCCTGGTAGTCTTGCCAATATGAAATTGAGGCCATTTTCCATTAACCTGACTCATCAGATATGATGACACAAAGAGTTTCCCAGGAAGCTTCCAAGCCCCAGAAATTTAACCATGCTCCTTGCATGCATGCAATGTAGAAGACAATTACCGCTTTAGACAAAGTGTCAACAGTTTGGTCATTACTGGGACCATTTCCCAATAGTTTCATCAGTGTCTGGAGAAGCTAGAAATATTCACGTGGCAATCTCAATTGCAATGTAGTGTAAGCATTATTGTGTACCTAATTGAATATGTCATTCTTTTGGGACTAAAAACTATAGGCCAGCAGAGTTCAGAGTTATTGGGATGGGAAACAAAATTTAAAAGTGATTGATTCACAGGCCTGTACAATTTGGCCACGGAAGAAAGAACACCATTTATGGGTCATTGGTTCAAAATGTGTGCCTTTAATATTATAGAGCAACTCACAGGTTGATGTCTTATAGCTGTAACTGAAGGAAAGTTTTAAATAGGTCTTTCCACTATTTAGTAAACCACGCATGGTTATTATTATTTATTTAGCATGATGGGCTACTTAATAATCCCAGTTGTTCCTAGGGGTATTATCCCATTACCTCCCTGCTTTCATTGTAACATGATATCCTTGGTTAGAAACAATGCTGTGTCTTTAAAACATTTAACAAATTCATGGATAACAGTGTTCTCAGAAGCATGATGGAATGGGAAAGTCCTGGATGAGTCTATTTCAGTGGTAGGTGGGCAGGAGGCAGCCCGTTGGAAGAAGCTTGATATAACTGATACAGCACAAGATAGCAGCAGAGCCCCTCAGTTTGGGTGCTAAATTGGGATGGTGGCTAACAGCTACTCCCTATCACTGGAAAGTTGTCTGCGTTCGATAGTTGATAGTATTCAGGTAAGCCGAGGTGAGGTGCCCACATAAGTCTCCCATTTGTTCCAAATCAGCTTTTAACCCTAGAATAAGTTCTTGTTTTGTCTATGGCTTTTCACTGGTGCTTTTTAGGGAGGGTGAGAGTAGAGATATGAGTCACTAAATATCATAATAAACATGTTTCTCATCTCCGGTGAACCATGTGTATTGAGTGGGAAAAAAATCACAATACATTCTATTTTGCTGGTTTGTAGTTTTGAATTACAGAGATGATACATATTCATTGGATTATCAAAGAGAATCTACTTGGGGGATAATTTTAGTAAAAGTGGGAAACTGGAAATTAGGTTATAATAGGACTCAACAAGGGAATGAAGAAATAACAGTATGAGTGTGGTTATCTTTAGGGAAGTTTGGCAGTGAAAAGAAACAAAATGGGGTCACTCAGAGGAGCTGGTTCAGGTTGAAGCCCTTAAAAATGAGAAATAAATCATTCTATTGGAGGTCAGGGGCCAAACAGCTGTAAAAGAAGGAATGGATCAGGAATCAAGAGCCCTTGTCTCAGTCCTGTGGTTACCTGCATGACCTTGGGCAGTTTGTTAGGTCTCCAACAAACTGCTTACTTGACAGTGATAAATTAACTCCTCTCCCCAAAGATTATCAGGGTAATTGCTTCTGATTTGATCCTATACAAGTTACTTGTGTAATTTGGAAGGGGAAAGGATTATTACTTTTGTTAATGATCCTGTTTTCCTGAATAGCCCCTGGAATTCTGGCCGTTTTGGATTAAAGTGTATAAATAGCTATGAAAAACATCAGCTTGACTCAGAAGGTATATAACTGGTAGCCTCTGCAAACCATAGCTAACATCCTGCATAGAAATTTCCCATTGCTGCCAGGCTTGCAAAGATAGTATCGCATGGCCGAACAAAATGCATTCTGTTCTGCATCATGCATCATCAACAAAATTGCCACTTAAGCCCTGATTCCAGAATCTTTATTGTTGATTCTCATTTATGGAGCAAGGCAAGCATCAGAATACAGCTTGATTTTTCAGATGCCAAGATGAGTTGGCATTTGCTAAAATCTTGTTTTGACTTGCACACTGATTATATTTGGGTTTAAAGCTATGAGAAGGCCACAAATAAGAGGCACCAATATCCTTTGAAAGATCTTCATTTATTGTTCTAGCTTTAAAACCTTTGGAAATGAGGTTTGTGTTGGGTAGGGATAAGGATTGAGAATCATTTTAGTTTCACTGCACATGTGTACATGCATAAGTAAATGGTGCACATTTAATTGACTCATCTTTTAGTGTACATTCAATGGGCTCATTCTTTTTTTTTTCTTTTTTTAAATTTTATTGTTGTTGTATTACATCCATCCCCTTTTTGCTCCCCTCTGTCCCCCTCCCAATGGGCTCATTCTTTAGGAGAAGCGGCTACTAGAGGGATAGAAGCTTTAAGTTATTTGGAAGTCTAAGAACATGTTTAGATCAAACTGGCTAGAGATACTCTAGGAATGAGGAATATCAGGGCACCCTGCAGATTTTATTGAGAGAAAGCAGATGCCTATGAATCACAGTTTCAGATAAAGTTGGTTGAGACAACTGCCCGTGAACTGTTCATGAAAACTTGTTTAAAGTGAGGTTTGAGAGGCAGTTTGATGTAAACAAAGGGAAGAACTCTTTTAAGAGTAGGACTCTTAAGATGGAGGGATGAGGGCTGCCCAAGAAAAGCTTTAAATTTGATTTCAGGTACCATGCTACCTTTTTATCTGATCATTCAAGGCCTTTGATGACCTAATCTCATCTCCCTTTCTTTGCCTAAGCCCTCATGTTTTCTTTCATGTGTGTATATAACAATAACATATACGATTCCTTCAATTCCCACTACATAGCCTGCAAGGGACATTCCAAGTATTTTCTCAATCAATTTCTATAAGAAATTTACAAGGTAGATATTATAATCTAGTTACAAATAAGGAGAACTAAGGCACAGGAAGGATAATTCGCTTGTTAAAAGTCACACAGCAAGGCCCTGGCTGTTGGCACAGGGATAGGCACTGGCCTGGGGACCCAAAAGGTCACTGGTTCGATTCCCAGCCAGGGCACATAACCAGGTTGCAAGCAGGACTCCAGCCAGGTCTGTAGCTGGAGGCATACATTGATGTCTCTCTTCTTCCTGCTTCTCTCCTTTCCTCTCTCTCTGAAAATAGTAAATAAAATATTAAAGAAAAAGTCACACAGCATACCCATGGAGTGGCCTGGATTGAAAATTAAACATGGCTCTCTAGATTACAAGTAGAGGATAAAAGTATTTTAATACTATGAGGTCTGTCCCAAAAGTATCAAGCCAATATAATTAAAACAGTTTGCAAGGCCAGTACTTTTGGGACAGACCTCATATTAATGTTTCAAGAGGTTGATAAAATAAAGCAGCTCGGCTTAGTAGCCTAATACAATAGTTTCAGCACTTGTGGAGAAATTCATCTTATGTTTCATGTCAACTTGAGCAAAGTATATGTTAGAACCTGGTGCCAGTCCTCCTAGTGGAGATAGCAAGTAGATTGTATGCAATGATGTTAATACCAAGGGATATTAACAAGCATAAAAAAGCAAACCAATACACTAAGGTCATGCCAAGACTGGTTCACATCATTGCTCAATACAGTGAGGGAGCAGCATAAAGTACTTTAAAGTGCTTTATGGTACAATGTTTCTAATGGCTGCAGAAGAAATCAGTCATGACTGTGGTAGACATAAAATGTCAATAGTAAAGAGACTTGGCAGGTGTGATTATGTTAAGAATCTTGAGATAGGGAGACTATTTTGAATTATCTGCGTGGGTCCAATATAATCAAAAAGGTCTATGTAAGAGGGAAGGTGATTCAATCTCGGAAGCAGGAGATAGAGAGAGATAAAGGGAGGGAGGGAGAGAGGGAGAATGAGAATGAGAATGAATGGGAAACGCATAGGAATGAATTTTCCCTTAGGGCCTCCAGCAGGAGCACAGTTTCATCAACCTCTTGGTTTTAACCCAGAGAGACACATTTCAGACTTCTGATTTCCATAAATGTGGAAAAATAAATTTGTGTTGTTTTAAACCACTAAATTTATGGTAATTTGTTACTGCAGCAACCTAGGAAACAGAGTGGCCTAGAAGACTGTGCAGACTTCCTGAAAACAGAATGCTTCTATTTGGGGGCACGGTAGAGTTAAACAATTATTGAGTGCTTAGTGGAGGCACAATGGGGGAAATGGAATAATGAGAAGAGAAATCTCTGTGTTTGTTTCCTCTAGATTAAGAGAAGTGAGGTGTTGGTTCTTTGCTTATTTCACATTCTCATTCTAATTCCTGAGAGAACAGTAGTTGTTTGCTTCAGGAATCATTCAAGTGTGCTCTACAATTGGAAATATTCAACGGAATGGTTTCCTGGAGGTGTATCTGTGTGTCAGAGGCAAGGTTTCTCTGTGCAGCTTGAGCGTGGAGCCTGAAATGATAGCTGCAATGCTGTCTGTCAACACAGATGCAACACCGAAGTTTCATTGGTCTTAGAAAACAGAGGAAGCTTCCTCTGAGTTAGTGCTAAGAGGAAACCTGAAGAATTAATGGAAGCAAGTAGATCAAGTGCAAGGGTCTAAGTAACAAAAGTTTTACAACAGAGGATGTAGAGCATGCAAAGCTTGCAGCCAGGAAGTGCCTGTGTGAAGCCCTGCAAGTATAAAGTAATCTTGCTCAGCATGCCCTGAGGTGCTGAGCGCTAATAAGGAAGTGGTGGTGATTGATAAGCCTGAAGGGTGAAGCAGGTGTTTGGATGTAAAAACCAGCTCGCCAATGAAGCCTTTATGCTTTAGAAGGCTCATTCCTGCTAAACGGTAAGTTACATGAAGGCATTTACCACCGCGGTCTCATTTATCATTGGATTCTTAATGCATAGTACATTCTTAAAACAGAGTAGAGTTCAGTAAACATTAAAGAGTGGAAAGAAAGGATGGAAGGGAAAAAAAAGGAGTGAGGAACAGGGCACAGGGAGAGGAAAGAGAGAAGGAGTGAGGTAAGCAAGGAAGGGATGGGGCAAGGGCAGATTCTACCACATTAAGCCTTGAATAATTAATAAGTCTATTAATTATAGCATCAGGAAGCACTTACTGCTTATTTTTGTTTCTGCCCTGTACATCAAGGGCTCAGTTTTATTAACCTGCTTTTTACAAAGAGTAGTGAATGAAGACTCCCAAGTTACATTCCTAGCCAATTCTGTGGCCCATGGAGGGGATACTGACCTTATTTCTTAGTGTATTAGTACAAAGGGCAATGTCTCTGAAAAGAATGTTGGTGTACTTCTCACTCATCCCCAGTTTTTAAAGCTTTAATATTTTCACTGATGCTGATGATGTTCACCATGATGGGCACAAAAGGACGAAACAATGGATAGCGTTGGAGAAGACCCTGGTAGATGCACAAGAGAGTCATCTGGGATCCCATCTAGTTTCTCCCTGCCAGAGGGCAAATGTCTAGTTCTGCACCTCTATCAGGGAAGCTGCAGACTGTGTGATTGTCCCCAGCTGTGGAGCAGGTGTGAGGATAGTAAGTTTCTGGTGTTGGTGTCTTATTTTGGTTAATACTGACAGATACTATATGTCTGACATTAGATATTTTTCTGAGATACTTGTTTTACCATAATGCCAGAAGGAAGGAATAAATAGGATTCTAGAAACTTGAAACTTAAAATTAGACACTAGAGTCACCAAGTACCTGTGCAGGAAAAAATTAACTCAGCTGTTTTGGGTTGCCCAAATCCTGCTCATTCCTAAGAAATGGCTGTTTTTAGGATTGGGCCTCAGTCAGCCTATTGGAGCTGATCTCTGAACACCTGGAATGTCTGCCTGGGTTTTGTATGCCTGAGGCTGTGAGGTGTGCTGTACCAGTTTAATCACAGAGTTCATGTTAACAGTGCCATTTTTGGTGAACACCTACTTTTTGTTTTGAGGGTCTGGAGTCTGAGTAGTTGAGCTAGTCATGCAGGGGACACCTGCTTAAGTGACTGACTAACCCTCAATAACATCCCTGGACTCAAGGTTAGGCTAAACTTCCCTGGTTGGGCAACACCATGCATTTGTTGCCATGAATCATTCCTGGGAGAAATAAGTGCATCCTGGCATGACTAGTGCAGGGCAATGTTTGGAAACTTTTATCTAGCTTCTCCCAGACTTTGCCTCATGCACCTTTTCCCTTTGTTGATTTTATCTGTATGCTTTCCCTGTAACAAGCCGTAACCAATCATACACCAGCTTCTGAGTCTGTGACTCTTCTTACGGAATTATCTCAACTGAGAGTGGTCTTGCAGCAGACCCTGGCACAGAACTCTTACCCAAAATGTAACAATGCTTTTAGACAGTCTGACCTGGCTCTGTACAGGCCAAAAATGTAGAAATCAGGAAGATTACATATTTTAAATCAGAAATATGAAATGATAGATATATTAGTTTTTTTCCCAAAATGAACTAATAATGCTGTATGTAGTGAAGATGGAAAATACATGATCTCAATGGCTGGAGCTAGAATTCCTTTTAGAGATAGCTCTCTTTGTTTGGTAGATAGTCTTGTAAGCTGTTTGGGATACAAAAGAGACTCTGAGTATATGAGTATAAAAGGTAAAAGAGAGCCTTACTGTCTGTATATACATACCCTCCAAAATTGGAAGATTATGTTCTTGAGAGGTGCGTGGAAGAAGAAAGGAAGATGAGTGAGTGGTAGAAAAAAAGAGGGAGAAGACAAATGTCAGTAAAATGGCATACTCCCTGGGATGAAATGACCATGGAAAAAAATATGCCAGTGGGAAGGCCAAAGGAAGATTTAAGACCAGGAAAATCTAACGCTCAACTGAAAATAATGCCTTATTGAAATGGCAACATTTGCTTGATGTCCTCAGTTATTCAACAAAGTCTACTACACTCAAGCATGAGTGAGATTTTTTAAAGATTGAAGACTTTTTTTTTGTCTAGAGTGATATACTTCAAAATAAAGACACTAGGCAGGACAACAAAATGTGTAAACTAATCAAATGTGTAGTGGAAACCCGTTATTCCTCAATAATTGATGGAACAGAAATATCAGATAGGGTTTTTGATTTTTAAGGGGCATAGAATGGACAGGGGCTGAAAATGATCTTAGCTTATCCTCAAGAGCCAGGTTGAACCTAGATTGTATCTAGGTACAGGTGCAGCTAAATTACAACCAACTGGGCTAACTGCATATGAGTAAAGAAGGGGAATTGAATATTATTATCTCCTTGACAGCTAACTTCCCTATTTGAATTCTCCACGTAAGGAGGGCAGTCGGGTTTCCCTGGGAAGCCGATTCTGAGACTGAGGTTTGCTTTAGGAAAGCTTACTGGGGGCGGCCCTCAGCAGTCAGGGAGAAGAGGGTTAGGCAGAGATGGGGTGTGACCTGGGTGTAGTCGCAACAGTAGCCTCACCCAGTCCCAGAGGATGCTGTGGAGCTAGAAAGACCTTTTAGAGATGTGCTAAAAGTGGAGGCAAGAAACTAGGTTTTAGTATCCTCACAGGGATCAGGCATCGGATCTGAGCTGCTCTTTGTGTAAACTAGCTTCCTGGCAAAGGGTGCTTCCTGGGCAAGGGCTCATTTGTGAGCCTCAGCAGGCGCACTCCCTGTACCTGTGGGCACGAGTGCTTCCATGTGAAAAGGGGAATCTGGGATCAGATTTTAGCAAATTCATGGACCCCTACTCTGCCCATAACTGCTGTTGCTGAGGCTAAATTGTTGAGTCAAGCCGCTCACTGTAATGATGCTCATAACCCAACAGGGGGCGATAGATATGTAAAAACAAACAAAAGTCAAAGCAATAAAAAAGAAAACAAAAGATACTGATAGAATGAGTAGAAGGCACAGACGTAAAAGAAAGAGGGAATATCACCTGACTCAGCCGTAACACTCCTAGATAGTTCCCTAGGAGAAATGAAAACATAAGTCCTTGTAAAGAATTGCACATGAACAAGCCCTGGCTGGTAGCACAGTGGATAAGGTGTCGGCCTGCAAACCCAAAGGTCGCAGGTTCGATTCCCCAGCCAGGGCACATAACCAGGTTGCAAACCAGGTCCCCAGTCAGGTCTGTGCCTGGAGGCAGGTGAAAAGCAACCATACATTGATGTCTCTCTCCCTCTCTGCCTCTCTCCCTCTCTCCCTTCCCTTCTTTCTGAAAATAATGAAATAAAATCTTAAAAAAAAAAAAAAAAGAATTGTACATGAACGTTCAAAGCAGCATCCTTCATCATAGACAAAAGCTGGATTGAGCCAAATGTCTATCAACTGGTAAATGGGTAATGGAGATTTTGGGTATGAATGCAACAGAAAACAATAAAAAGAATGAAGTATTGAAACATGCTATAACTCAGATAAATCTCAAAAGAAGATACTGTGCTCAGTGAAAGACAACAGGTATAAAAGAACATTATATATATATATATATATATATATATATATATAAAATGTCCAGAAAAGGTAAATCTTGGGGAGATAGAAAAGAGATGAGTGGATATCTAGGGCTGAAGGTGGGAATGGAAAAGACTGCAAATGAGCATGAACCTTCTTTTTTTAGTGATGGGAATGTTCTAAAATTAGAGTGCGATGATACTTGCCTAATTCTGTAAATATATCAAAATCACTGACTTGTAAACTTAAAACAGGTGGTATTATGTTATGTAAATCATTCCCCCAAAAAGCTGTTAAGGGTAGTGATTTCAACTATATGGGACACACTTGTTTAGCTAGACTGGAATGAGGGAAGCCAGAGAAACTCGAGAGATTTAATGCCACCTGAGAAAGATTTTCAGACTAAATGTATTTTTTTTTCAGTGTAGAAATGCCAGAAAAGAGTGCTTCAGGTAGAGGAAATAACACATGTGGAAGTAGGAAGGAATATGCAGTTTTGGAAGTGTTTGGCATGTTTTCTCTGTGAAGGATGGAAGAGACAAAGAGCATGTTGCACATGATCAGTACTTTGAAACCACTTCATGAAGGATGCTCCATGGCATAATAAGATGTCTGAAATTTCTTATGTTAATGCCTTTGCATAAGCCTGTTTCTGTACCTGAATGCTCTTTTCCTGTTTTTGTTTGTTTCTTTTAATGTCTGGCTCTTTCTCATTTTTCAGCCCTTGAAAATAGCCTTTTCTATAATCACTTTATCATGAAAGGTTCTGCTGTCTGCTCACCATTCTCCATCAAAAAAAATGTTACTTGTTCACTTACTTTTGGTTATAGCTCTTCAGTGCTGTATCAGGCAGTCACTAGGGGCTAAGTGTGTTTTCATCACCGGAGTTAGGGCACCAAAAATTGGACTCTGACTTTCCCCACTTTTTAGCTGTGTGGCCATGGAACATCTTGATCTACTGACTTTCAGATTTTTCTTCTGTAAAAACTTGTAGGTTTAACATTGATCTGGCAATCTTTTAGTCTTAACATGAAGATTAAATATAATAGATGTGAAAATGCTTTGTAAATGTTACATCTCTCTGAAGTTATAGTTGAATAATGAATAATACATTGTTGCTAATAGTTATTAATAATTTATTAAAGGTTAACATCCTATATATTTATTGAATTATAACTGAATAATAAATAAAATGTTATTAATAAAAAATAAATAACACATTAAAGTATTTATTTAGGATTGAGAGTATATTTTCAGTATATAAATTATTCCTTTGACCTGCATCATACTAAAATCCTCAGGTGCATACGAATTGTTTGCTCCCAGGTGGATGGTACGAATGAGCTGTAGTTTAGGGGAGACCTGTGTTTGCTTTTTGTATTTTCTGACTTATTATTTTACATCAAGCTTCCTAAAATTGTATATACACTGTAAGTTGAAAGACTTAAAGGACATTCCAAGAGATTCTCTTCTAGATAGAAGCAGTCTTTGAAAATATATATGTATGTGTAAAAGGTACTGCACAAGATGTTTGTGAAACAAAAGCCACTCAGATATGGATCCTGTCTTTAAGGACTTTGTATTCTAGGAGGAGTGACTAGTTGTAAAAAATTGGAATACAAGGTAGAAAGAGAACCATCTGAGAGGTGAAAATGAAAAATATATGTTTGGAACAGGGAGAAAGTACCATCAACTAAAGTGACCAGTGGTAGGGATGGGCTTCAATTGGGTGACAGTGTTTGGGGTGACACTCTGATAAGGATTTGTGTTCTGCCAGGCAGAGTGATAGGCATGTGGTCCAGTAGCCATCCAAACAGCAGGAATATTATAACCAAACCCAGAGACGTTGACTGTGTATGAGATCTCTTTCCTGGTATAGCTGTAGCCAGTTGGCTAGGACTATGGAAGATAGAAATAAAGATAAATATCAAGGACTAAAAAGAGATCAATGGATTGTTCTATAAGGAGCCAATTGATCACCTAGGGGTAGCAGTTAAAATGGAGTGCTTCACTCATTTGACAAGTGTAATTAAGTGTCTGATTTATGCCATGCAGAAGCCAGGTTGCACTGATTGTATGTATTAACTACATTGTGTGAGCTCTGTGCAAGTTACATGGCAGGAAAATGATATAGGTGTTATATATTAGGCTTTTTAAAGTAACGAAATAAAATGGACAAACGCATCTCCAGACACGTAGGTGTACCATTTAAGTGAGTGACTCAAATACAACTACTTGAGAAGGACAATGCTGCTTTCTCAGAGAGCTATCTATATCTATATCTATATCTATATCTATATCTATATCTATATCTATATCTATATCTATATAAGCTACTGGTTTCTTTTCTTTTCTTTTTAAATTAAAATAACCATGGATCAGCATCTGTCCACCTAGCACCTTTCTATAGCAAGAACAGCCACTTGAAATATTTTCAGTTCATTAATAAGTAAAAAAAAAATTTGAGGCTTCCATTTACACACTATTAAGAATATCTGAGGCTTTTAAAAGTACATTAAAATGAATTCATTTCAGGGAATGCTTTTAGGCTTTTTAACTTTAGCCTTTTCTAAATTTAGTTCAGAAGGAATGTTGTGTTTTTTTCCATTAGTATTTTAGAACAAATACTATGTTTTGACTTTTTACTAACTTCTGTACTGTAGAGCAAAGTGCTTATGGGAGAGTCTGGGTAGCATCTGATTAGGAGTGTGTTTTCCTGTCCTTCTGCCATCTTACTTTTCATCAGTACATTTTCAAAATAATACCTGAAACCAAGTAGTATTGAGAGATGAAATTTTCATACATTTTATATATTGTATAACCACAAACCTTAGCATTTTCCCATTTGTACTCTCCTCACATCCAATAAAAGTAATAAATATAGCTCAGGGTATTCTTGGTCAGGGTTGATTGCAGAACATCTGAACAGAGATATTTAGTAAGTAGCTAAATATTTACATCTGACAAGTCAGGATATTATAGAGGAATATTTGCAAATCATTGGTTTTTGAGGAGTGTAAGCTGTGTATATAGGTGCCCTGATTATTGACTGGGAATATAGAACATAAAGAAGAATATGATTGTAAGGATAATAATCTATACATAGACAGGACAAATAGAGAAAAAATAAAAAGGGTCAATCAAAGAGGATGATGAAATACTGGGTTTTAAAACCTCTGTCTTGTATGTTTCTGAGCTGATAGCATTAAAACCCATAACTTTGGCTACAGTTTATCCACTAGTATAATAGTGGATATTGGTGATCTTCACGTTATTGTTACAAAATAAGAAGAAATGGCCTAGGGAAATAAAGAGATTATGCCCAAGTCATATAGATATAATTGTGACATTTCAATTTTTCTTTATTCTCACTGCCCATCTTCTACTTAGTTATAACTGGATTATTATAGTAGCCTTTTATCTGTAAACATTCTCCAGAAAGCTGTTAGTGTTTCTAAACAATGGTTGTTATTCTGTCATTTCCTTGTTCAAACACATTCACTTGCTTTCCATTTCCTACAGGGTCAAGTCCAAAATCTCCAGCTTGGCATTCATATGCCTCATAAGCATTTGAACCTTGTTTCAATTAACTTAGCAAACAAGCAGCTATGAGGTCTGTCCAGAAAGTATTGAGCCAATGTCAATATAATTAAAACAGCTTGTGCAGCTAATACTTTTGGGACAGACCTCTTATTATCCATTAATACTGTTAGACACTGGCTATAGAGAGCTGTATAAACCAGTTATATCCATACCCTCAAAGGTCATAAAGAAGGTAGGAAATATAGACATTAAACAAAATAACTGTAATTATGATAAATGTTATGAAAGTGAAAATAGAAGGCGAGAGCACATACGTATCCTGAGGATCTAATCTGGAGAGTAGAAATCATCTGTAATGTCAAAAGAGTTAGGCCAAACTGAAGAAAATGATGGTTGGGGTAAGAGTTCAGAATGACTAAATTTTGGAGAATAAAGGATGAGGTTGAGAAAAAGTAGAGGAAACTGAGACTTAAGATAGAAACTGAACCAAGAGCCAGGAAATCTCCCTAGGCCACATTTAGGATTTGGGGCCTTAAGAACAATGGAAAACTGGAAGGAGGTTATCTGGAATTATGGTCGTGAAGGAGATTTTTAAGGAATTCAGCTGTCAATGTTGACTTTAATAATAGCTTTAGAAATGGAGATAGAAAGAAGTTATACAGATTAAAAAAAGATATTTTGAAAGAACTGGCAGGACTATTTATCGACTTTAAGAGTATTCCTTGACTGTGCTTTGTTCAATCATATTTTCTTACTTGCTCTCATACTCTTTATGCTGGCTAGAGAGATATTTCCAGAATGGCTAAAAAGATGAACTAAATAATCTATACTGTTTATCCATCCAATTTTAAGAAATCCTACTTTCCTTTATGAAATTTTGATATTTCATAATAACACCTGCTAGGATGAGTTCAAAAGGTAGATTGATCTCCCTCTCTCTCTCTCTCTCTCTCTCTCTCTCTCTTTCTCCCTCTCTCCCCCTCTCCCCCTCTCTCCCCTCACCCTGTCTCCCTCTCCCTCTCTCTCTTTATATATATAGTCTGTCCTAAAAGTACTGGCCACACAAATTGTTTTAATTATATTGACTTTGGCTCAATACTTTCTGGACAGACCTTGTATATACCCAGTCATTTCTCAATTTTATTTGTTTATAAAGATTTCACTCATTATTTTTAGAGAGAGGGGAAGGGAGGGAGGTGGAGAGGGAGAGAAACATCAGTGTATGGTTTGCCTTTCACCTGTCTCCAACTAAGGACCTGGCTGGAGACCTGGCTTGCAACCTGGTTATGTGTCTTGGCTGGGAATCAAACCAGCGACCTTTGAGTTTGCAGGCTGGTGCCTATCTACTGAGCCACCAGCCAGGGCCATTTCTCAAAAAAAAAAAAAAAAAAATCAATTTTGTAATTTTAAAATCTACCTTAAACAACTATGTCACACATTTACAGTTTAATTTCAAGAAATACCACAAAACACCAAATTAGCAATACACCTTCTAGGAATAATGACTTTAAGCAAAGAAGGATGAGTACATATCAGACATGACAAATATCTGATTTAACTAAGTGATCTTACATTTGTTCTTCATGAATATATTTTATACAATCCAAATGTTAACATGAAAGATCCATGACTTATATGTATATGGATATATGGAAACTATTCATGTTTCTCACCAGCACAAGAATTACCACCAGCACTCCTCTGTGTGGAAAAATTGCATTTCCATTCTCAGAAGTGTTATGCATTAGAGTAGATATGTCTGGCATAATCTTGAATGGGTTAGAGTGTTAGATCAAGTTCAGTGGTAATATCCTTGTGCCCACTCTGAATTCTGTGGGATTACACAGAGACATTCAGATTTCCTTTTCATACTTGCTCTGCAGTTCATTGACTTTTCATACAGTAGGAGAAGCTATTTAGTATGTGAGTGGTCCTGAGTCTACCTCTGAGAAGTTATCTGCATATTAATATGAATTTCTTTTCAAGAAGGAAAAATAACCTTGACCTTATGAATCATCACTATTTCAGAAAGCTATGGATCATGAATTGCTAACCTATTCATATTAATAAACTGTGTGCCAGCAAAATCATATTCATTTGCATAAGCTTCTTTTATCTGTAGCCCATGAAATTAATATTGTTTAATGGCTGGAAATAGGATCACCTTTGGCCGTACCAGTCATGCTCTTGTCTTGAAAGGAACAGATAAAGGGGGTCTTGACTCAGTAAGCAGGAAACTTTTAAATTACAAGCACTTTCATCAGACAACCAGTGTGAGTCCAAGTGACACAGGCAGTGTCATCTCTGTGAGTATAGGATTCGAGGGCAAATCTTAGACTCTAAATCCCTTTTCTACTTAGCTTCCTTGACCACCATATTATCCAATACATTTTTATAACCAAATGACTACTTATGTGGGAGCTATGATAATAATTTCAAGACCCTGTCTTCAAAGGCCTCATGGTTTATAATGGGAAATCAGTACCCAACTTTGTCCTGAAGACTCTGATAAGATTTTCACAGAGAAGGTGACATTTACATTGGGCTTTGAAGAATGAATAGGGATTCTCAGGTTTAAAAAAAGAAGAGCAATGCAGGTAGAAGAATATATGTGCAGTGAAAGGGGCTTAGCATTTCAAAGAGCAAGAAATTGAGTGATGCAGAGCTGGCTACATAATTTCCAGGGCTTGGTGACAAAATGATAATGTAGGGTTTTTTTTTTCTTATTTTTTAAGTACGGGTGTTATTAAAGTTTTCTTCCATGTCTCCTGAATTGTCATGGTGTTTTTAATTTGCCATTTAATGCTTTCCTAAGCAAAGAGACATTACATATTCACATTGTTATAAATTTTGCCATTCTTCTTTGTATTGTACAATGCCAGTTTTCAATGCAAATATGAGTACCTAACTTATATACAGAATCATCAAAATTATATTGTTTCATAGAAAATACATGCATATATATATTTTGCTCTCATCATAACAATGGAAACACCACACTACTAGCTCAGCTGTTTCCTTTTTGCATCTTAATATGTGCACCTTCTACCACCATTCTCAACATTCAACTTACTGATGAGTAAAAAGAATTAAAAGGGAAGTATAGGTATTTTTTATTCCTTCCTTCCACATCATCATGTTCAAAAGGTAGCTGGTTAATACAGGAAAGTAACACAAATAGGATTTTTCTGGTCATTTGTGTTCTTTAGAATGTCATTGCCTTGCTTTTGCATTAAAGTCACTTCCTGTTCAAAGAGAAAGTATGGATTCTCAAGGCTATCAGTGAACTTATTTGCATAGTTTTAGATATAATACTCATACCTTGCACTTGCTTGGAATCCCACTAGACTCCCATGTATTGTGGGTTCTCTGGGGTTCTGTGCTCATTGGGGCACCACATAGCTATTTGTGGGTAGAGCAGCAAAGAACTGCAGGCATGCATCATGTGTGTATCTCATCTGCTCATGCACATACCCCTAGTTTCATTCTGTTCCACTTACAAAACCCAAGTTTGAAGGTAAAAATTATTAAGAATTTCAAGAAGGCATCAGGAGAGCTTTAAACCAAGTGTGGGGCTCTTCTGAGCACAGGTCCCTGTGTGACTGCATAGGTTGAATGGGCCGTGCATGGTGTGATAACTACAGGGTACAGGGAACAGAAGAGATTATGTCGGGCACAGGTATGAATGACTGCAAATGCTAAGCTATGAATTTTGGAATTGATAGCTTTATGTAAGGGACCAAAGCCTTATTATGCATGGCAGTACTATATCATATTTAGATTTTACAAGCTACCCTGGAGGCAATATGGAAAATGGATTGGAATGATGGCAGGGACCAAATGACGCCAATGGCAGAGACTGTGAGGGAGAGATGTGAAGCTATGTATGGATAACAGCTTTGAGAGAGAGAGAATCCTCAGCATTTGGTACCTGAACTTAGGAAATGAGGTCGAGTGAAAGGTATGTGAACAAAATTGGTTTCAGAAGCAACCTGAGCATAATTTTTAGGCTACAAGTTATGCCTTCCAGCTCCATGTCTCCTAAATTATAATCAGTAATGTATAGCCTTATATATTTTCCCTCCTCTCAAAGTTTTGAAAAATTGATGACAAGAGCTTAGATTAAATAGCAGATCTCATTTAGCAAGAACTCCATAGGCTCTGAACATGTGTTGTAACTGAGCATATTGGAACCTTTGTAAAATGGTAGATGAGAATGCCATTGTGACTCTGAGCTAATGGGTGATAAATGCTTTGAATACCAAGGGCAATTGGGGTTCAAAGTATCAGTGCCTTATTCCAAAAACCAGAAAATATATTACATATACAAAGCAACACTTGGCATCCCATGGTTTCATGTAGTTCACTGATAATTAGAGACTCGATTATCAAGACATTTCAAATAAAATTTATTTTATGTTTTGAGTCAATGTTGAGAATGAGAAATATGAAAGATGTTGCCCATCCAGCTGCCAGGATCAGGCCTCTCCTAGCTGGAAGGGGTAAGATGTATTCATCACTCACTTGGTAGTTTACCTCAAAGAAGGAGTTAATTTGAAAAGGTGACATACTCCACTTTTCATTTTATTAGCCAAATATGCTTTCCTGGGCCTTTTTGGTTGCTGTTATTTTAAAGCATTTTTCAAATGCTATCTTAAATTTTAAAATTATTTTTTACTGTTTTCTTTTTTTTTACTTCTATCTCCTGTGAGGATGGTGGTTTTCAACCCTGGCTGCATATTAGATTGGCCCAGAAAAATGCATCACAATGGACCTTTTCCCTACCTGTATCCAGGTGAATTCCATCAGAATTTCTGGGACCGACTCCCAGGCATGTCTTACAAAAGCTTCCTGGGTGAATCTAAAGCATAACCCAAATTAAACAACTATGGTGCTTTTCTCTCATAGATGAAATTTTCACCCTAGGTCAAAATATCTCATTAAAAAAGCCAGAAAGCAAAAATTATTTCTGTCGACTGGAGGTAGAAATAATTCAACCAGTAAAGAAATCAAAGGGTTTTTGTCCTTATTTTTTTTTAATATTCTTTTTCTTTTTTTAGTAAAAGAATTTACAAATGTGTTTTTTTTTTTTTTTTTTTAAGATTTTATTTCATTATTTTTAGAAAGAGGTGAAGGGAGAGAGGCAGAGAGGGAGAGAGACATCAATGTATGGTTGTGTTTCACCTGCCTCCAGCCACAGACCTGACTGGAGACCTGGTTTACAACCTGGTTATGTGTCCTGGCTGGGGAATCAAACCTGTGACCTTTGGGTTCGCAGGTCAGCGCCTTATCCATTGTGCTACCAGCCAGGGCCAAATGTGTTTCTTTAATAATGGTCAACCCCATCAAGGATCAGCAACCATGCTCAATTACCCTGATTTTAAAGGGCATCAATCATCTGACATCTCAATTTTATTATATTGTTATTAAATTTGTTTTTTCTTTGTGTTTTCTTTTCTTAGACCCTTATCTAATTGCCTTAGGGGTACTAACTTAGAAGATCTTATAGCACCAGTCTCCAAAACCACATATTCTTCTTACATTATTATTGAGCTGTTTTCTGGAGGTTTCTCTGTTGTTTCAATTAATTTTCAAAGGCCTAAGCATAGAAATTACTATTTTTCACAAAGATGATTAAAGCAGTGTGGTAGTCAGGAATTGCTGCAATAATGCTACAGGGTAAGCAGCCTCCCAAAATCTTAGTTGCTTCTGTCAACAAATATTTATTTTCCTTATTCATGGACCTGCAAGCCATCTGCAGTTCTGCAGATCTTGGCTGAGTTCATCTGGGCTTAGCTCTAGGCTGCAGGTCAGGTTCAGGTCTGCTCCACATGCCTCTGTGCCTGAGTAAGGAGCAAAGGGGAACAGGGATGAGCACCTCTTGGAGCAGATCACAGGCGGTTAAGAGGGAAAGTGGAAACTCACCAAGCTGCTTAAAGCCCTCAGCCTGCAACTGACACACTGTCACTTCTGCCCCTATCCATTTGCCATTTGACAAAGAAGTTCCTCTGGCCAGGTCCATTACCAGTTTGTTAGTGAACTAGACTCCGACAACAATGGGGGTCTTACAAAGTAACATGGTGAAGAGCTTGATGTAAAGTTTCTTTAAAGAATTCAATAATCCAATCTATCCCAAATGCATGTTTTGCCCTTAAGAAATGATTTGGAAATTATATATATAATAAATGAATGTAAAAAAGACTCCAAAAAAGGACTTTTCTGGGGTAACTGCCTAGGGTTATCAGTGAATTTGAGAGGAGGGTAGCCAATTGGAAGGTATTAAAGGAACAATTCTGTTAGTGCCCAACTCCAGGCCCAGTTCTGCCATCTGCTTTTATGACATTTAGAGTATTTGTAGTCATTCTGGATCCATTTTCCTCAGCTATTAAAATAAATACAGTAATACTTGTGAGAAAATTCTGAGACATTGTACTTGGTAGCACTTGGCAAAACTTAAAATATGATTAAAAAAAGAAGTTTGATATAATTATTAGTTTAACTGAGTTATTTGAATACCAGTTAGAAATGATTTGCAATTATATAGTCTAGAGTGCCAATTTTTTCCTCAGGCTTGGTGCAAGTGTGACAGATGGAGAAACCTTAACAAAGTTGCAAAAACTTTATGATGGCCTGAAGTATAAGTCACAACCTACAGCTCATGGGCCACATAATTTGGTTTGACACACACAGTATTTTACAAACATCTGTAATTATTGCCAATGTTAAGAAATTGCAAAGTCTCTAGTCAAAGTAAAAATTTATGCCCCATATAAGAATTTTTAAATTTATTTTTATTGTTGTTGTATTACATTCATCCCCTTTGTGCTCCTCTCTGTCCCCCTCCCCACCCACCCTTTCCCCCGCAAAGTGAATCGCACCTGTTGTCCATGCCCATGGTTCCTTTCATATAAGAATATTAGCACCCTCAGCCTACATTCCCACATGACAACAATCTTCCATACCTAACAAATTCTTTCTGGAGCACATGCTCTTCAGTGGCCCACATTTTTTTATCACCTCCTATTGTATTATACCCATGCACTTAATTCACTCAGAGACTCTATTGTCTTCTGGGATCTTTGAAATACTGCTGATATTCAATATGTATAGCTACTAAGCCATGAAGCAATAAATCAGAACCATCATAGAGTGTTGAAACAGGATCCTAGGACATATCCACTGTGATGTTTAGACAGTGGTGGTCCTGTAGATCCTGGCATGTGGGGAGATTTAGGGCTCCTGGGGATGGTTCCAGGGTAACCCTGGTGGCTTAGAGTAGGAGCTCCTTATAAAACACCAAAGAAGAATTTTAACAGTTTAATAAATGGTGTGCTCCTGTTGCACATAGCTCTGAATATCTGTCCCATTGTAAAATGTGCATTTCTATCCTAGAAGGCAAAGATATAGACTGGGAAGAGGAATTACTGAGAAACCTCTGTTCAGAAAACTTGACCAAGTTACTTGGGAGGATTACTAGAATACAGAAGATCAAAAGGAATAATTGCATACTTAGGAAAAGCTGTTGGTCATATTATCTCAATGCTATTATGTTAGCTGTCTTAGAACAGTCCTTCAGGCATGTATTAGATGAACTTCTTGGAGCTCAGACTTTATCTGGGGTCCATCTCAACCTGCTCCTCTTGTGTTAGGAGTTAGGAGTGTAGGTGGTGTCATTGGGATGCAGGTGCTTGGGAAACTGCCTGATAGCCTTTGATCTTTTAGAGGATAGCACCCATTTATGGCATCTCTTAATGAAATATAATGGGTTAACATTGGAAGTTTTAGCTGCTTTCAGTGAGCCTCCATGAAATACCCATTTCTGGTTTATAAGTTGTTTAATCTTATCAAAAAAGTCAAATAAGTATGCTATTTCACTTACAGGATAGACTATTTTTTTCTATCTCATCATCTTGAAGATTTTGTGCTTGTGGCAGGAGAAATTAGTTTTTTTAAACTAATTTATGATTTTATGATTCGTTAAATAGCATATTTCTCTGGATTTCCATTTTTAGATGGAGTAGAAAGTGCCATTTAAACAGAATAGTCTATTTCATGGTGAAAAAAATTTTCCTGCTAGAGTGATGTGTACCAGAGACCATAGAATTGGACAGTTTGAAGGACCTCAAGCTATACCTGTAGTCAGGTTTTACTTCATATGCCTCAGACCTGGCACCAAAACACTGCTGATTTTATTTTTTTAGAACTGCATAGCCTGAGGGTACTGTGCCCAATCAGTCATTGTAGGTAGGGTTAAGGTGATTTGCAGTGTTTCTCTGGAAGCTCTTTAAAATATAAAGCTTGGGATTTTTTTTTTTTTTTTTTTTTTCAGTAAAGAAGCCATGTGATGAGATCTGCTTCTGTGCTGGTTTGAAGTCTCCAGGTGATCAAAGAAATTTGTTGGCAGGTTATTTCCACCATGCCAGATTTAAAAAAAAAAAATAGTGGTAGTAGGTTTTACAGACCTACCATAGGTGATAGCAAAGATTTCCTGTGGTTTATTTACTCTTCCAATACAACTTCTCTACATGCAATTGTATCTGGGATCACTGTCCATACTACTGAAGTCTCCATGCTATGCTGGAAAATGTAAAATAAATAAGTAACCCTATTCACCTGTGAATACATTATTATTTTCTCTTGCTTACCACTTTTGCCTTTCTCTGACCCTTGCCTCCTGTCTTCCCTGTTCCTTCACAATCTTTCTTTCTCTCTTATTTACTTCTCACCTATTTTGAAAACTCTTTTGGTTATTATTGATCAAGATTTGAAGCAAGTGGAAATGAAATGAAGTTTCAGGACCATTGAGGGAAGAGAAGCAAAAAACAGCCATCGCTGTGGAATGTTTTGACCAGGCTTTCTCATTCCCCTTCACAACTTGCATGACAGGTATTCTTATTGCTTTCATTTCCCCACTTGAAGAAATTGAAGCAGAAGCACCTTAAGTTAAAAGGCTTTGACCTTAGTATTTGTATCTAGGTCTATTTTATATCAAATTTCTTATTTTTCTCCTATCATCTTGTTGAAAAGGAATTGGATGAAAAAAAATTGTTCTTTCCTGCGACTTCCCTTTCATTTTTTCTATTAACATTCCTCTCCTCTTTCCATTTGACCTTACTTAACCCATAGTTTGAGTGTATAGAAAAGTAAGCTTTATTAGTAGGATGATAGGAGCTCAAATTTAGATATAAACTGAGTGAGCTATGAGATGTTATAAGATTTTATTTTAGAGAGTGATGAGTAAGTAGGTCACAGGTAGACAAATCTATTCCCAAGATAATTTTAGAATTAATTGGATCAACTACTATTGAGAAACTATCATATGCCAAATTTATTGAAAATGTTGGGGGGGAAAAGATGATTAATACAAAGTTTATCACTTTAAGGACAAACAGGCAAACGTAAAAGGGTATTCTAATCTATATAATACAAAGGGAATTAAAAGAGATGTTATAGTTGAGATACAATTACTAGATAGAGAAACAGAAGACAGAGGAAATTCATTTTATCAGCATTAATTAGGATCTATGTGTCAGAAGGTGGCATTTGAAATTCTTCTTGAAAGGTAATAAATTGATGGTATAACATGAATATTTACATCCCCAACTGAGAATATAGCATGGGATAGAAAATATGAGAAGCTGTTTTGTTCTGGTTGGAATATAGGAGGTTTCTGGAAGGATATTTAGAAAATAATACTGAAAAAAATTGATTGAGTTCAGATTCTGAAAGGCCATGTTAAAAGTCTGAACTTTCATAAAGAGACAATTAGAAATTATTCAAAAATAAAAATTGGAAAATAACATGATTTGACTTGTGCCCAAATAATTCTGAAGGATGTACTAGGAAGAGTCTATGGGCAAAAAGATGTGTAGGAAGGCTATTGCAGTAGTGTTGGTAAGAGAAGAGAGATGATGTATTAGTTAAGTATTGCTGTATAACAGATTACCCCTATGTTGGTAAGAGAAGAGAGATGATGTATTAGTTAGGTATTGCTGTATAACAGATTACCCCTAAATCTGTTTTTTCAAACAGCAAACATTACCTCAAAGTTTCTACGGGTCAGGAATCCCGGTGTGGCTTCAGTAGGTAGGTGCCTCTAGCTCAAGGTCTCCAATGACACTGAAAGCAGATTGCAGTCATCCCAAGGCTCAAGTAGGTGACAGTCCACTTCCAAGCTCACTTACTTGCGTGTTTAAAGGATCAGGTCCTTGGTGGCTATGGGCTGGAAACATTTGTTCCTTGACACACAAGCTTTCTTTTGTAGAGAAACTCATGCGCGATTGCTAGCTTCCTTCAGAGTAAACAAATAAGAGAGGGTGCCCAAGATTCAGCCACCGTCTTTTTGTAACATAAACTTACCAGGGCATCTTGTTGATTTTGCTATATTTTGTTCATTAGAAACAAGTCACCAGGTCCAGCCCATATTCAAGAGGAGGGGATTTCACAAAGAACATAAACTTGATTTTGGATTTGCAGCTTCCCAAAGAATGAGGAAATAAGGTTCTGTTGTTTGTGCCACCTAGATTGTGGTACTTCATTATGTCAGCCCTGGGGAACTAATACAAGAATGAAGGTCCAAACCTGATCAGAGAGGGTGGGGTGTGGAAAGGAGGGGCAGGTTACAAATATGCTTTGGTTAAAAGTAGTGTTAGTTCTTAGAAGAGAAATTGGTAACTCCCAGGTAGCAAAAAGGATTCTTAAGTAATAAGATAAACAAAACTATTTGTTTTTGCATATGTATGTATATTTGTATGTATGTATTTGTCTTTTTATTTGTTTGGTGGGGGTACAGAACTGATAGAGCACAAGTACTATAACTTGATTTCAGCCATGCATTCAACAATGCCATCTGTCACAGGTCTAGTTCCTCAAAAGCAGATGCTAAAACGGAGATGGAAATGCAAGGGGCAGGAATAACACATGCAAGAGAAAGTGAGAGGAAACAAGACTGGGCAGAGGGAGAAGTTGAACTGAGGTGCAAGCCCTTGTCTGGAGCTGTGGGAACAAAGTTGTCTGTTTGAGTTGTCCCTCTTGGACTAAAATGTCTGGTTCTTAATAATCCTCCACATCCAGACTCTATGTGCAAGCTCTCCTGGAAGGGCATGAACCAGGGCAAATGCCTGTGTAGGTAAGACAGTTCACTGACCTCTCCCTGCTGCTGGGCAGACTGTCTTTTCTTTAAGAGAATCAGATGGCCCTTCTGGTTTACCAAACCTGCTCTGTTAGAGAGTGAAAATCTGTTATGAGATAACATGGTTACCTAAACTCAAAACCAGGCTATATGTAAAAATATTGCCAACTAGAATAATAATACTTAATATTTTTAAAGTTTTTACTGCGTTTATTTGGGTGACATTGGTTAATAAAATTTCATATACTGTATTATGTGTTCACCACCCAAAGTCCAGTCCCTATCCATCACCATTTATTCCCCTTATACCTTTTTACCCCTTTCTACCTCTCCCACAACCCCCTTTTCTTCTTCTGATAATCACCATGCCGTTGTCTGTGCTTATAAAAGTTTTTTTTTGCTTAATCCCTTCATCTTTTTCACGCAGTTCCCTAGCCCCCTCCCTTCTGACAGCTGCCAGTCTGTTCTCTGTAGCTATGAGTCTGTTCCTATTTTGTTTGTTTATTTTGTCTATACTCCATGCTGATTAATAGATGGTGTCAAATTTAAAGCATTTCTAAAGTGATGTGCTATGGGGCGTTGTTCTTATATTTGTACCATTGCATCACACTTCTAATGACCTAGTAAAGGCATAACAGACAAGCTTGTCAAATCTAGATGACAAAATACTTTGGCTAACAAAATACTTTGGACATAGGATTTGAAGGGATTCTATAGCAATGTTCGAAATGATCAACATATAATCTAAAAGGGGTATACATTAAATTTTACACTTGGGCTCAACATTTTTCTGAAAAAATTCAGAATGAGAAAAAACCTAACTTAAGAGGAATTTCATGTGAGGAAAAAAGCCTTAGGGGATTTAACTAACTCTAAGGCAACTTAGCAGAAAAGAAAAAGATTAAGCTTGAATGTCAGCTAGACCTGAATTTGGATCCTGGTTCCAACATTTACGCTTGGCTAGGTACTTTGACTCTCAGAGATTGGGTTTATTCATGTGAAATGGGAGGTAGTAGTAACATTTGCCTCAATTACTTGATAGACTGCTCAAGAGTATTTTGTGAACAAGTAAAAAAAGCTTTATAAACTGTTATATACATACAGCCTATAAAGCTAATCTTTGCCATTATCCTATCATCTGTCAGACAGTAGCAGATAGGCAGTGTGAAGAGTGAGCATAGAGCATGGTTATTTCACTGTACACCTAATGTTCACTGGGTTAGATCCACTTTGATCTTTTTCTGTGTGATTTGGGTCTGGCTCTGCTTGAGAGCCGCGTTTCAACTGTGTGGACTTGGAAAAAATTGGCATCCCTGTCATGGCTGTAGTTAGGTTTAGATAACTTCTTGTGGAAATCTAGTAAGAAGAAGGATAGGTACAGATTCTACAGATTCTAGTAGTGCTGAGGATGGCAAAAAATAATTGGTTATAATACAATTTAATACTCAGAAAGTCTAAGTCTTTGGTAGGAAGCAATCTTATCCACAGACTGACTTTCTAAGTATGAAATTTTATTATAACCAATTTTCTTTTGTCTGTCCTGGAATATGTCATTATTCTTCTGATTATTTGATTTCACAAAGATATCAAAATAAAAGAAGAATGACAAGAAAAATTAGTATTAAGTATTAGTAGTAATCATTATGCTAGATATTCTAGAAATATTTTGTCTTATCTTTGTCTTCACATTGTAGCTAGAAAAACAGTCTTGGTGTAAATATTTTATAAATAGATGAATTATTCAACTGGTAATTAGTAGAGTTGGATTGGAACATAGATTTCTGACTTCCAAAACTTGAACATCTTTCTACTTCTACCATAAAGACAATAATGAATAAAATGTTCTTTTATATCATTACCCTTTTTGTAGTGTAACCTCTGCCACTCCATGAAGAAAAGACAGTTGCATCTGGAAGGATTGTCAAAGGTAGTGACAACATTTCTTGGTTTAATCAATAACCTAGTCTACAGAATTAAATATAGTAGTTGTTTTGCTTGTGTGTTTTATTTATTTTTTATCCTCACCTGAGGATGCTTTTTTTTTTTTTTTCCTTTGCTTTCAGAGAGAGAGAGGAAAGAAGAGAGGAAAGGAGGGAGAGAAATACCAATGCAAGAGAGAAGCATTGATTGGTTGCATACTAAATGCAGCCATAATGGGGATCATACATGCCTAGACCAGGGATCACATCCACAACCTAGGTATGTGCCCTGACCAGTTATGGGACAACACTCCAACCAACTGAGCCATAACAACCAGGGCCATACTGAGATAAGGTTTTAACGGCACATGTCAGTTCATTCTTATTCCCATCCTTACAGCTGTGGCCTCCATGGAATTCCAGAGACCAGTTAGGTTTTAACATTCTTAAGAATAGTTTATGAAAGTTATAAATCTTTCAAATAGATGGTTTAATATCTCAAGTCCAGCCTTGAGGAGTCAACTATGACAACATTGACGTAAGCTATAGGTCTTCTGGGATCTGCCAAACTGCAATCACATTTATTACACTCTGTCAATTCAGTCTCCTGCCTATGCCATTATCATCCATATTCTAGAACAAAATACTGGGGTCAGTTTGGGATAAAGGTTTAGTAGCAAAGAAGGAGGACATTTCCTGCATTCTGAATTCAGAGATGCAAGGTCCCTTTGGATGGCAGGACGGGACTTGTGGGCTTCTCAGAAAGCCCAACATTCTCACATGGTACTGGGTGCAACTGACACCCACTGTCTCAGTCAGTTCTTGAGCTTATGTTTAAAAATAATGCACAGCAACAAGCAAACTGTTGATAGAAAGATCCTTTGCATAGTCCAGGTGACTAAACAACAAACATCTATTTCTCACAGTTGTGAAACCTAGAAAGCCTGAGATCAGGGTGCCAATAGGGTAGAGGGCTCTTTCAGTGGTTTTGCAGATGGCTGTCTTCTTGCTGTGTTCTCACATCATGGAGAGAGAGTGAGAAAGAGAGTGATACTCCCTCTCTCATGTTTCTTCTTCTAGGGTGACTAATCCAGTTCATCAGGTCTCTACCTTCACTACCTCCCAAAGGCTCCACATCCAAATGCCATCACATTAAAGTTTAGGCTTCATCATATGCATTTTGAGAAATAGAAATGTTTAGTCCATAGTACCCACCTATCAAGTATATTGCTTAGATCTATAGATGCTCTCCCAACAAACTTCTACCACCAAAAGTACATAAATCTAGAAAGTCCAAATTACATTTTTGATATCTTACTCTGTTGAGGTTGCTATACCCAACTACTATATATTGGAAGGCTTGTAAACAGCACATATTTGTTTCTTACAGTTTGGGAGCCAGGGAAGTCCAAGGTCACAGGGCCAGCACATTCTGTGTCTGTTGAGAGGCCACTTCCTAGATGACTGTTTTTTTCATTGTTAACCTCACATAGCAGAAGGGGCAAGGCAGCTTCCTAGGGTGACTTTTACAAGGACACTAACCTGATTTATGAGGACTTCAACCTTATAACCTAACCGTCTTCAGAGGCCCCACTTCCTAACAACATCACCTTAGGGGTTAGGTCTCAGCATATACATTTGGGTGGGGGGACACAAAACATTCAGCACAGCAATACCCTAATCCTAAAAGGGCTATAAAATATTCTAACATAAAAGGAATGTAAGATGGCACCAAATGACACTATCTATAGGTACAGAAGCAGAGCATATTAGAGAGCTATAAAAGTACTCTTCCAAGCTTCAAAGGAAGAAATTTCAGGCCTAGGCAGGTTTGAAATAACTCCAAATTTTTCCATATTCTGGGTAGCAGGTATAGCCCACCTTTATTTTATCTTTTTTAAGCTTTCCCTAGATGATATCTGTGAAAGTGCTCTTCAAATGTGAAGTGCTACATAACATTTATTATTTATTTTATTAAACTTTTGGCCAGAAGCAGAATGATACAGTATTAGCATTGGCTCCCAGTGAGAAAAAGAGGGTATCCCTCTCCAACTGATTCAGAAAAGCCCTCTGAAAGAGGTTACTCATGGAATAATAACATTGTTCCATGCCCTCCACAGGCCTCCCTAGCATATCATATAAATGAACACTGAGAGCAAAAACAAAAGAAGAACGCAATCCTTCTCTCCTGCTTCTGAGGAATATGGTGCCGACAACTGTGGCTTATTAGAATGAACACACCAGTTGCAAGTTTTGATTTTTAATTATTATTGATACAGAAACATAGACAGTGTTCTTGAGCTTATGCTTAAAAAATCATGTACAGCAGCAAGCAAGCTGTTGATAGAATGATCCCTTTGCATCTGGAGAGCCTAAATTTAATTTTGCATTGACCTGAAAATGAGCCAGCCTGAAGCTACCTCAGTGGTTCTTAAGAGGCCTTTGAAATTCCTCCTGTTATGTAAGGTGAAATAATCTGTGAGTTTGATTTTTTTTTAAAGAGTATGCATATAAATGATAGGGTGCAGTATTTATCTTTCTTTGGTTACCAGCAGCTACAGGGTGGAGAAAAAAGGGAGAGGTTGGTATTAGGGCAAACTTTCAGTTATAGGACGAATGAGCTCTGAGAATCTAATATATTATATGCTGGCCATAGTTGATAACACTATATTGTATGATTGAAATTTGCTAAGGAAATTAGAGCTTAAATGCCCTCAACCAAAAAATAAAAAGAAAATAAAAAAGAAAAGGGTAAATATGTAAGTTGATGGATGTGTCAATTAACTCATCATGTTACACACTTTAAATCTTATAATTTAAGGTCCTGAGTGGTGGCACAGTACATAGGCACTGGCCTGTGAACCCAAAGGTCACTGATTCAATTTCTAGCCAGGACACATAACCAGGTTGCAAGCCAGGTCTCCAGCCAGGTCCATAGCTGGAGGCAGGTGAAAGGCAACCATACACTGATGCTTCCCTCCCTCTCTGCTTCTCTCCCTTCCCCTCTCTCTGGAAATAATAAATATAGTCTTTAAAAAAAATAAATCTTATAATTTAATTTGTCAATTATACTTCAATAAAGCTGAAAAACAGTCATCAGAACCCAAGCCATCAGAACCCAAGCAATCAGAACATTTGAGTCAACAGAATATCTCACTTTCTCACAGTATCCATTTTTGCTTAGTTAAGAGACAGATAACAAGAATATTGCCTGGTTATTTTTAAGTTTTTCGGCAATTTTCCTAACAATACAATAAGAATTTCAAAACAAAAAATGAATTAATGACAAAATAAGTTGTCTCAACTCTGTTCTTGATCAGAAACTTGCTACCTTTGTTAGGTAGTCCATTCAGCAATTGGACTGTTAGGCCATCAAATGCTGCACTAAAATCTATCTCCTTAAAAACTGCTCTTCAGTGGACATAATTCTGCCTTTGTCTGAAACCCTGACCCATCTTTTGTGCCCTCTTATCTACTGACACTGCTCATTTCAATGTCACCAGTGGCCTCCATCTTACCAAATGCAATAGCCAATTGTGTTAGTTGGCTAGAGCTGTCATAACAAGGTACCACAGACTGGAGGCTTAAATAATAGAAATGTATTTTCTTACAGTCTGAAAGTTAGAAGTTTGAGATCAAAGTATTGACAGGGTTGATTACTCCTGAGGTCTCTCTCCTTGGCTTGTAGAGGACTGCCTTCTTTCTCCTTATGCCTTCTGATAGTCTTTCCTCTGTGTATGTATGCCTCTGTTCAAATTTCCTCTTCTAATAAGACCATCAGTCATATTGGATTAGGGCCCACCCTAATAACTTGATTTAAGTTACCTCTTAAAAGACCGTATCTCCAAATAGTCTCATTCTGAGGTACTGGGGTTAGAACTTCAACATATGAATTGTGTAAGGGTTGGGGAGGGGGGCGTAGTTTAGCTTATGACACTAGTTTCTTCAAATCTTATTTTATTTGACTTTAAAAATTATACCGTCAAGCCTTCCTTAGATTATTTTTTTGGTTGTTCCTTTTTATCCTCCTTACCTGAATTCTTTATATTTGTAATTTCCAAACCTGAGTGTCCTAGGACATTTTAATTACCTCTATATACACTCATACCTTACATGATGTCATCCTGTGCCAGAGATTAAAAATCATCTTTATATGCTAATGGCTATCAAGTGTATTACTCCAGGCTGAGACATGTCCCCTGACACCCATACATCTAAGTCATATATCTAACTGCTTACTTAATTCACTCAAAATTAAATGCTTATCTAAGTGCCCCAAATCTATTTCTTATGCATCTTTCCCATCACAGTAAATAACATGTCTATTTACCTAATTGCTTAACTCAAAATTATCCTCAACTCAGGTTTTTCTCCCATGCCCCAATTTGGTTCCAGCATCAAATTCTATTGGCTTCAATATTAAAATATATCTAGAATGTGTTTTCCTCTCAACATCTCTGCTGTGACTACTTATGCGAATGTCTCTCATATACAGTGGCTCTAGCTTCCTTCTTCATCACCTTGCTCCCACTATAAGCTTTCTTTATAGCCTATTCTCCACATGGAAGCCATAACAATTATTTTCAAATGCATTGGATAATGTGACTTCCCTTTTCAAATCTCTCACTGTCTTCCTCTCGTACAGAATAAAATGTAGAGCCATTACTATGGTATATAGTTGCCCAGTTACTCCTGTTCACTTTTCCTCATCTAGCTTCACTCTGCTGTTGTTTCAGCTGTTTCTTAATCTATGAGCCTCTGAGCTGTTTTTTGAACATGCCAAGAATACTGCCATGTCAGGGCCTTTTGTTATTCTTGTTTTTCTTTCTGCTGAAAAGATTTTTCCCTGATGAGCCACATGGTTTTCTTTTCACTTTATTTAGGTCTCTGCTCAAAACCCATCTCATCAGACAGTTAAACTAGAATCTTCATGACTCTTTCCATATCCTGCTCTATTTTCTTTATAGTCTTCATCACTTTTATTTGCACTTATATTTAATTATTTACTGCTTTTCAATCATTCCTAGAATGACAGCTTTAGGTGTTAGGATATCCATTCATTCTGTATGCATTTACCCATCCAGCAAGTATATTTTGACAATCTGGAGACAAAATAGAGTGCATTATGTTTACACACACTGCTCTAGATTCTAGGTGTTGCAGATTCATTGGATTACATTGGATGACATGATGGCCTTTCAGTTACACTCTTTAAAGATCATGCATTTATGACCCAGAGTAATTCTTACACAGGTCCATAAGACAGAGAAAAGGATATTCACTCCTGGTTATTTGTGATAGCAGAGCTTTGGAGGAAATACAGAGCACCCCCCACCCCCAATGGAAAGTGGATACACAAAATATGATAGGTGAAGCTATGAAGAGCTGTGCCACAGTTAGATACAGTAGACTAATACCCAGAGCATATAAATGGATTTTAACAGTCCAGTGCTGAATAAAAAATGCTATTTAATAAAATACCCACTTTTATGTGACTTTAAACTATATGTGCACAAAACACCAATATGTTTTTTGCAAAAGCACATAAAAAACCAAAGATACGTATTTGTATACATGAGAATACTACCACCAGGGGAGGAGGGTGAGAATGGAGGATGAAAAAAGGCAATGAAATGAATCATTGAGTGAGCAAGTGAGACCTAAAAGAGCAGAACTGAGTGTGCCAACATGCTTAAAGTCATGTTTGCCTTAATCGACGTGTAGTATCTCCTCATTTCCAGAGTAAGTAGGGCTCTGTGAACAGTTCCTCACATGGCGCCATTTTCAGAACCTATACTATCCTGGATCATCTCTTCTGAGTCATTTCATTGTCTTCAATTGGTCTGTTATCCTGACATAGTCCCCAGATTTAATTAAGATTTTAAAGTATGTGCTTGAGAATATAGAAGATTCTAAATCTGAAAATAAGAATTGTATTCTGTACTTATGAATAAAGGAAAATGGTTACTAAAATGTTAATCAAAAAATTCAATTAACTAAATGCTCAGAACTTTCCACTTGACTGATATTTTATGCTATATGACTTAAATAATGTTAGAGAACATGCTCAACAATCACGGGCAGCAGTAAAAATGAGTCATATTGTGGCCCAGACCACTGAACATTGATTTCTTAGAAGACAATTTAGTGAAGTGGTTAAGAGCAGGGCTTCTGGATTCAGTCTGCTGGTGTCTGAATTCTGCTTTTTTATTTTGACTGGGTACCTGCTTTATTTTATTGGGAAAACCCTAAACATTAATAGTTTCTGTCCAGTCCTTCAAGAATAATGCTCTGCTTTCCTCCTAGGCAGTTCACACCTGTTATTTCTCTGTGGCTGGCATTTTTGTTTGAATTCTATTTTTTTAAAGAGTTTATCATTTTTATTTTTTATTGTTATATTACATTCATCTCATTTTTTTCTTCTCTGCTCTCCCCTTCCCCACCCTTCTTATGCCTCCACCCACAGTCAATCCCATGTGTTGTTTGTATCCATGGGTCATCCATGCTAGTTCCTTGACTAAACTGTTCCCCTTCCTTGCCTCCTTCTCTCTCACTCCCACCCCTCCCCTCAACACACTGAAAGTGTGTTCCCTGTATTCATTTCTTTGGTTCTGTTTTGTTTGCTTGTTTGTTTGTTCATTAGTCTCCTGTATTAAGTGAGAACATGTGGTATTTAATTTTTGCTGCCTGGCTTATCTTACTAAGCATGATATTCTCCAGTTCCATCCATGTTATTGCAAATGGTAGGAGTTCTCTCTTTCTGCTATGTAGTATTCCATTGTGTAAATGTACCAAAGTTTTTTGATCCATTTATCCACTGATGGGCACTTAGACTGTTTCCAGCACTTGGCTATTGTAAATAGTGCTGCTAGAAACATAGGGGTACATAGGTTCTTATGAATTGGTGTTTCAGGATTCTTTGGGTATAATCCTAACAGTGGAATCACTGGGTCATAGGCAGTTCTATTCTTAGCTTTTTGAGGAAATTCCATACTGTCTTACATAGTGGCTGCACCAGTCTGAATTCTGACCAGTAATGTACCAGGGTTCCCTTTTCTTCACATCCTCATCAGCACTTGTTGTTTGTTGATTTGTTGATGATGGCCATTCTAACAGATGTGAGATGGTATCTCATTGTAGTTTTAATTTGCACCTCTGATGGTTGAGCCTTCTTTCATGTGCCTATGGGCCCTTCATATGTCTTCCTTAGAGAAGTATCTGTTCAGGTCCTTTGTCCATTTTTAAATTGGGTTGTTTGTCTCCCTGGTGTTGGGTCGTATTAGCTCTTTATATATTTGGAGATCAAATACATAGGTGTCATTGGTGAATATGTCTTCCCATATGGTTGGTTCCCTTTTCATTTTCTTGATGTTTTCTTTGGCTGAGCAGAAACTCTTCAATTTGATGTAGTCCCATTTGTTTATTTGTTCCTTTATTTCCCTTGCCTTGGGAGATAGTTCAGTGAAAACTTTGCTGTATGGGATATCTGCAGTTTTTTTGCCCCTGTTTTCCTCTAGGGCTTTTATGGTGGCACTGCTTATGTTTAAGTCTTTTATCCATCTTGAGTTTACTCTGGTGTATGGTGTAAGTTCATGGTCTAGTTTCATGTTTTTGTATGTGCCTATCCAGTTCTCCCAACACCACTTGTTGAAGAGGCTATTTGCACTCCATTTTATGTTCCTTCTCCCTTTATATTAGTTGCCTATAGCATCCTGGGCTTATTTCTGGGTTCTCTATTCTGTTCCATTGATCTGTTTGCCTGTTCTTGTACCAGTACCAGACTGTTTTGGTTACTATTGCTTTGTAATATACTTGATATCAGGTATTGTGATTCGATTCCTCCTACTTTGTTCTTCTTTCTCAAGATTGCTGTAGCTATTTGGGGTCATTTTTGGCTCCATATGAATTTTTTAAGTGTTTGTTCTAATTCTGTGAAATATGATGTTGGTATTTTAAAAGAGATTGCATTGAATCTGTAGATGGCTTTGGGTAGCATGGACATTTTAATGATGTTAATTCTTCCCAACCATGAACATGGTATATGCTTCCATTTATTTGTATCTTTCTTAATTTCTTTCTTCAGTGTTCCATAATTTTCTGAGTACAATTCCTTTACTGCTTTGGTTAAGTTTATTCCTATTTTAATTTTCTTGTTGCTATGGTAAATGGGATTTGTTTTCTAGCTTCTATCTCTGATGTTTCATTGTTGGTGTATAAAAATGCCTTCAATTTCTGGATATTGACTTTGTATCCAGCTATTTTGCCAAGTTCATTTATTAGATGGAGTAGTTTTTTAGTGGAGTCTATAGGATTTTCTATGTACACAACATGTCAACTGCAAATAATGACAGTTTTACTTCCTCCTTTCCACTTTGGATACCTTTGATTTCTTTTTCTTGTCTGATTGCTGTGGCTAGAACTTCCAAGACTATGTTGAATAGAGGTGGAGAAAGTGGACACCCTTGCCTTGTTCCTGATTTTAAGGGAAAGGCTTTCAGTTTTTGCCCCTAGAGTATGATGTTAGCTTCAGGTTTCTTGTACATGGCCTTTATTATGTTGAGGTATGCTCCCTCTATTCCCATCTTACTGAGGGGTTTTATCATAAAAGGGTGCTGTACTTTATCAAATGCTTTTTTGGCATCTATTGATATGATCATATGTTTTTTTTTTCTTTCAGTTTGTTTTTGTGGTGTATTATAGTTACTGACTTGTGAATATTGAACCATCCATGTATCCCTGGGATGAATCCCATTTGGCCATGGGGTACAATTTTTTTATATATATGGCTGGATCTGATTTGCCAATATTTTGTTGAGAACTTTTGCATATAAGTTCATCAGATATATTGGCCTGTAATTTTCTTTCTTTGTTGGGTCTTGACCTGGTTTTGGGATTAGAATAATACTGTCCTGATAAAAAGAGTTTGGGAGTCTTCCCTCTTCTTGGATTTTTTGGAATAGTTTGAGGAGGATAGGAGTTAGTTCTTCCCTAAATGTTTGGTAAAATTCACCTGTGTAGCTATCTGGTCCAGGGCTCTTGTGCGCTGTGAAATTTTTTTATTACTTCTTCAATATCATTAGTGGTTATTGGTCTATTTAGGCTTTCTACTTCTTCCTGATTGAGTTTTGATAGGTTATATAGTTCCAGAAATTTGTCTATTTCACCCAGATTGTCAAATTTCTTGTCATATAGTTGTATGTAATAATTTCTTATGATTCTTTGTATTTCTGTGATATTGATTGTGACTTCTCCTCTATTGTTTCTAATTTTGTTTACTTAGGTTCTCTCTCTGTTTTTTTCTCGATGAGTCTAGTTAATGGTTTGTCAATTTTGTTTATCTTTTCAAAGAACCAACTCCTGGATTTGTTGATCCTTTGAATTGTGCTTTTAATCTCTATGTTGTTTAATTCTCTTCTGATCTTGATAATTTCCGTCCTTCTGCTTGCTCTGGGCTTTGTTTTTGCTGTCCTAATTCTTAAAGCTTTATGGTAAGGTTGTTTGTATGAGTTTCTTCTAGCCTTTTTAAGTATTGCTATGAATTTCCCCATGAGGACTGCCTTTAATGTGTCCCATAGGTTTTGGGGTGTTGTGAATTCATTTTCATTTGTTTTCAGATACTTTTTGATTCCTTCTTTGATCTCATTATTAACCCATTCTTTACTTATTAGCATGTTATTTAGTTTCCATGTATTGTTTTTGGATTTTTTCCTTGAGATTGGTTTCTAGTTTCAAGCCATTAAGATATGAGAAGATGCTTGGTATGATTTCAATTTTCTTGAATTTGTGGAGGCTTGTTTTATGTCCTACCATGTGGTCTATCTTTGAGAATGTTCCATGTGCATTAGAGAAAAATGTGTATTTTACTTCTTTGGGGTGAAAAGTTCTGATTATGTCAGTTAGTTCCATTTCATCTGGAGTGTTCAATGCTACAATAGCCTTGGTGTTTTTTTGCTTGGAAGCTCTGTCTGTTGTTGATAATGGGGTATTAAAATCCTGTACTATTAGTGTACTGCTGTCTATATCCTTCTCAAAGTCCTCTAAGATTTTCCTTATATATTTGGGTGCTCCTAGGTTGGGTGCATATATATTTATAAGAGTTATGTTTTCCTAATGGATTGTTCCCTTAAATATTATGAAATGTCCTTCTTTGTCTCTTTTTATGTCCTTTATTATGAAATCTGTTATAAGTATTGCTACCCCAGCCTTTTTTTCATATCCATTTGCTTGAAATATATTTTTCCACTACTTCACTTTCAGTCATTGTCGATCTTTTATTCTGAGGTGGGTCTCTTGCAGGCACCATATACATGGGTTGGGTTTTCTTATCCATTCAACTACCCTATGTATTTTTATTTCTGCACTTAATCAGTTTACGTTTAAGGTTTTATTGAGGGGTACTTCTTCATTGATATTTTTCCCTTTTGTTCCTGTATTCCTCTCTGTCTGTCTTTCTTTTTCATCTTTTTAAAGCAGGCCTTTTAGCATCTCTCGCATTGCTGGTTTGGTGAAGGTATATTCTTTTAGCCTTATATTGTCTGGGAAACTCCTTATTTCACCTTCCATTTTGAATGAGAGCCTTGCTGGGTAGAGTATTCTTGGTTGCAGGCCTTTGTTTTTCATTAGTTGGAGTATTTTTTGCCATTCCCTTTTGGCTTGTATTATTTCTGTTGAGAAATCATTTGATAACCTTATCAGAGCTCCCTTATATGTTATTTGTAGTTTCTCTCTTGCTGCCTTTAGGATTCTCTCTTTGTCTTTGAAGTTTGCCATTTTAATTATGATGTGTCTTGGAGTAGGCCTGTTTGGGTTCATCTTCATTGGGACCTTCTGTGCTTCCTGAACTTGAGTGACCCTTTCACTCATCATTTAAGCAACTTTTCTATTGTTACTTTTTCAAACAGGTTTTCTATCCTTTGCTTCCATTCTCCTTCTGGTATCCTTATGATACAGATATTGTGTTTCATATTGTCCTGTATCTCTCTTAAAACCTCATCATTCTTTTTCAGTCTTTTTTCATTTTGTTGCAATGTCTGGTTATTTTTTTCCTTGTTGTCCTCCAATTCCCTGATCTATTTTATTATTTTTAGATAGAGGGGAAGTGAGGGAGAAAAAGAGGGAGAGGAACATCAATGTGTGGTTGCCTCTCATGCACCCCCAATTGGTAACTTGTTGTATAATCCAGGCATGTGTCCCTGACCAGGAATCAAACTGATAATCCTTTGGCATTCAATCCACTGAGCCATACCAGTCAGGGCTAAATTCTGCATTTTTTTTTCTTTTTTCCTACTTTCTGACCATTTGTCTGATATGTGCACATAACCTTATAAAGCCTTAGTATCTTTATTTTTAAAATAAAGAGGGATTGCATACTAGTTTATAGGGTTGCCAAAAGGATTAAGTAAAGTATTTCACATAAATCACCAGAAAAATTCTTGGTATTCAATGCACACTCAATAAATATTAGCTTTTTCTATCTCAGGAAAGTAGCTTATTCCTTTACCTAAGTAAGATGTATTCAGGTTTCACTACCATGCCCAGTGCTATGCTTGATGCTGAGAAGAAAAAAGCAAGAACTCAATTTTTTTCTTTGTTACTCTGATACTCTGGTGGATACAATAAATAGGTAAACAAATCCTGCTGTACAACTTGTTAAGAACTCAATATGTACAAGATGCTGTATATCATGGATTAATTCTGTGTGAAAGAGTCAGAGAAACCTTTTAGAGTTAGTGACAATTGGAGATAAGAAATTTAGCCATTCATTCAACAATTATTTGTTGAAAGTCTATGACATAGCTTGTAATAAAGTCAAGGAATATAAAATTAATGCACATAGTTCCTGTCCTTAATAAACTCTCAGTTTAATGAGACATATAGACAGTGATACAAATTATTCCATGGTGTATGGTTTGATAAAAGTATGAATAAAATACTGCAGGATATTATATCATGTCCCATAATGGCAGGCATGTCCAGAGATAAGATAATATGTAAGTTGCTTAGGAAACAATGAGCAGGAGTATGGCAAATAGAGAAAAGGTAAGAGAGACGCAGGCAGAACAATTCCTGAAAAAGAACCATGGAGAAAAGATGTATATAGGGGTAAATCTATCATGAAGCACCTGAAGCTTAAGTTTCAGGACTTTTGGCTTGAGTGTGCCTCACAGAAAAATGGGACATTTGAGATGTAGAGTCCTGGCCCTCACTGTGGGACCAGCAGGCTGACAGCGTTCCTTTGACTCCTGCCATCACCACCTTGCTTCCATTTTTCCTTACTGATCTTCCAGTCCTCTGATTGATCCCAAGGAGAGGGATCTGAATAAGATGCTGCTTCGCATCTTGCTTAGGGCCACTGTGATCCACATAACAGCAATCTGTCCTCCCTCCCCAGTTCCCAGACTATCATGCGAGTGGGGAGGGCACGCTGAGATAAGTGGGAAGCTGCCTGCGCTGTGCTGGCCCTACAGAGAACAAAGGATTGGAGTTCTCACTGCACTGGCCATCGGGCCCCTGAAGAAAACCACAAAGACAGACAGTTACAGACAAAATGGAAAGAAATCTAGATCAATCATGTTAAAGGAAATTTGGAATATCATTGCTGTTCTACAAAAAGCATTAAAAATAATTTCATGTGAAGAGGAGAACAAAGAATTAGCAGCACCCCAAATTTCAAAAAATAGGTACTAAAGAAGTAAATTAGGATACTTGATAAAAATATTAATTTTATGGATTGTTTTACATATATATGGTATATTTGTCAACTTTATAAAATGTATAATTTAATTATAATTTTTTAAATATAATTTTGTAATTTTTTTCTTAGTAAAGATCTCCAAATTTACATCAGCATCTGGCCTCACAGAAACTAGATTTTGTTCTGATTAATGGTGCTAAAAATGAGATGAAATATTTTAAATGGAAACTTTCACCTTTTTTCTACCTAATTTCTAACCAAAATAGCAGCTATATGAAGGATGATCAAATGTATGTATGTATTTATGAACACACACACACATAACTGAACAAAGACTGATACATTCCTGTGTAGTACTTTAGTGCACCAATTTTCAACCATTTCCATCTCATGGCGCACATAAACTAATTACTAAAGTTTTGCAGCACACCAAAAATATATTTTTTGCCAACCTGACAAAAAATAGGTAGAATTTGGATTCATTCACACCAGATGGCTATTATTGTGTTGGCTTTTGTTATTTTTGAATTTGATAATCTAAGGGAAAAGGAGTCATTATTGCCCCTGACTAAATAGTTAAGTATTGAGGAACACTGGTTGAAAATTACTTCTTTAGTACTTACTTGCAAAATCTATTTTGGGAGACATGTGTAGGTTACAGGTAAGGCTTCCTGCCTGTTTGCCCTTGAATTTGATATTGTAATATCTATAAACCAGGGTACCACTTAACTTGCTCACTCCATTGCTGATGCAGAGAAAGTGAAGCACAAGGCCAGTCTGAGTCTGCAAGCTGAGTGGCAAGAGAAGGGTTGTTACATCTAATGAATTCACACTAGTAAATATGTCCTGATTACTGTTTCAAACTCTGGTTAATCTAAATGGCCAGCTACTCTTTCCTTGGCCATTGGTGCTGAATGAAGGTAGATGGACAAAGGAAGATAGTTCTTCTTTATTAATGGAATTGTGAATGGTCTTGCATGATAAACCTGATTCGTGTATTACTTACAGTTGAGAATAACTAGAGGTTTTTAAAAGATAGAACTCAATGGCATGGATTTGTGATTGAGGAAAACAGCTTTGGAATGAGTGAATGGACTGTAAGTGAGAGGGATTGTTTGGAGACATAGCTGCCACACTTTAGGTGAAAGGTGGAGAAGATCTGGGCAGAGGCAGTGCCAGGGTCCTTGGAGAAGAGTCTGGATTGCAAAGACCTTTGTAATAGATATTTGAATCTAGGGATGTTCAGTTTGATTTTGGGACAAGGAATTCAGAGAGACTTAGATTTTCTTCTAGCCTTCTAGTTTTGAAGGAAACTTTATTATTGTTTGGAGAGTATGATAATCCAGATGAGTGGGTTTTATGGGTAAAATAATGAGCTCAGTGGGCAGGTAGAAATATGGATCTAGAGTTGGGTGAGATGTTAAGGCTGGAAATGAAGAGATAGGTGTTGTGTAGTAGTTGCATCCATGGACAAGAAGAAGATATATATGAAGAAGAGTGATGAACAAAAGAGGGGAATTTTTGTATAATTAAAGTGGGAAGGTAAATAAAGCCAATGAATAAAAATAAGAGGGAGTTGTCACAGGACTTAGAATAGGAAAATTATGTAGCCTGAGGGCTAAAGGAGAGGATAATATTGAAAGGTACAGGATGGCAAACTTGAAGAGTCCCTAACAGGAATGGAATATAAGCAGTTTTGCTTTTAGGACTTGACTGAAATGAAAGAAAAAGTTGAGGCAGGAAGGCCAGGTGAAAGCTATCATAATATTCTGAGAAAAAAAGAGATGACATCCACCAAGCAATGGAAGTTGAGATAAAAGAAGAAGTTACTCATTGTCTTGGAAGTTCTAGCTATAGCCATCAGAGAAGAAAAAGGAATCAAAGGTATCCAAATTGGAAAGGAGGAAGTCAAACTGTCATTATTTGCAGATGATATGATAGTGTACATACAAAACCCGATTGGCTCCACCAAAAACTTACTCGACCTAATAAGCAAATTTAGCAAAGTAGCTGGGTATAAAGTCAATATC